>CM046435.1:27119039-27180144 GCA_025506505.1 Flaveria sonorensis | reverse complement strand
ATAAACATCTCTACAGGGCTATGATTGGGTCTCTTATGTCCTCACAGCTAGAAGGCTTGATATCATGTTTGCTACATGTATTGTCAAGATGATTGGGTCTCATCAGATCATTAGATACAAACTCAGCTAGTAAATTTTCATCAACATGTTCTTTGATAGTTTGAATTCTGCTAACAATGCAGTAGACAATTTTATATCTACAATCTCCATCTGATCGGACCACTCTTCATTAGTCTAAGAAACAAGGGCTTTGTTGTTTGATGAACTTGCTTTGTCTACCTTTGATTCCACCTCCATAGTCACCATCTTCTTAAAATATCTACTTGATTAGACCTTCCTTTATTACATTCTCTTGCAAAGTGAACGGGTTTGTCATAGCTATAACATCTCAAACGTGACTTATCGAACCCAATCTTGCTTGAGTTGTTTACACCAAACATTTTTCTTCCATCTCTTCTTCCAAATTCTTAGCACGATACACCACCATACCATTTGATACTTGATATCATTTTCTTTAACATCATCATGAATAACTTGTTATAAGTCATCAACTAAGATGTTGGGGTGCACTATGTTTTCTAGTAGTGAATGCTTCATAACTGTTCATGAAAGTGGTAAATAGAGCCAGATGCTCTTTAGCTATTTGAGTGGTTTGCTTGTTAGAGTGGGAGTTTACAACAAATGCTTGTTGTGAAGGTTGAGCGGATTGACTATGTGGGTAGATCTAGAGTTGTTGTTGGGATTGATTTAGATTGTAAAGGTTCTGATGAGAAGCTTGGAACTGAGGCAAGGATGGATCTTGACATTTGGATGAACAGGAGGGGCTAATTGTTGTTGTTGGCACAACTGGGAGCAACTAACATAATAATTTGGATTACTAACCATTTTTGCATAAATACTGATGCTTCAGCTCCCATTGTGTTGATGTAGTTAAGCAGTCTCTCTCATGTCTATTTCATAAGATTTGATGGTTTAGATTAGATCACTGAGGGACAAGGTGAACCAATCCTTGGTTCTCTTGATGGTAGTGCAATTGTTGTTCCAGCTGTAAGGTAGTGAGTTTAACAGCTTCTTGTTTACTAAGAAGTTCTCCAGTGTAATTCTTGCACTTTTCATCCTTGTTATCAGCTTCACAAACCTGGACATTTGAGCCTCCAAGGTTTCACCAAGTATGTGATTAAACATATTAACTCTTGGTTCAACATGTCTTTCGGCTTCCCTCATATCCTTATTGCCCATATCTCTGCTCCTCCATCACATCCCATAAATATTTTACCTTCCTAAAATCCTTAAATTCTAAGCAATTTCAGTACTAATGCCATAATGATAGAAGCATACGCTTTATCATCAAGCTCTATTTTCATCATGTCTTCCTCATCCCAGAGATGTTCAGGTTTAGGAACCAAGTCTCCTTTCTTATTGGTATACATCGGGATATACGAGTCTTGTTTGATTGACCTTATCATCTGGGGTTTAGTGTAAATAACATGATTCTCAAAGGGATAAACCCGTCGGCATAATCTTCTTCGATGGGAAGTCTAGGAGTTTTGAGCACGTGCCTATCACATTGTCAATATTAAGAGTAGCGTGATGTGCTTTAAATTTGATTGAGAAAATTTGGATTCAAACTTTTCAAAAATTCTTCAATTTGAAGTTCTCGCGCGTGAAAGATAAGATTCTCATGCAAATAGTCTTGACACTCCTAATTTGCTCAAGCTTTTGTAGCACAAACATTTCGGGCGGATACTTTTGTAACTGACTTTTATGAAATGATGTGCAACTTTTTTTTGTGCGAATGAATCTTTTGTACAGATTTTCCAACAACTTTGTGAAAATCAGACTTTTCACGCGAAAATACTTTTCGCATGCGATACTCAAGTTTTCCCCCTAGATCAAAAATTCTCAACATCAACGATTCCAGCTTCAAAACATTAACCAATTTCTTCAAAATTAATTAATTAATCTTCAAATTAGTGATTTAGGTTCAAATTGTTCCTAATTGTCTCTAATTTATTGAATTAAGCTGAATTAATCTCATAAACTTCATCGAATCTTCAATCAATGACATAACAGCCTTCAACATCTTCAAGAGTGATTAAAAATAGTAGAAATCAAGTAGATCTTCACAAAATCCAAATGGAGCTCAAGAATACTTTAAAAACACTCTTCAATCTTCAAATCAATCATTCTAGAGCATATCAAGCTCTTATAGAAATTGTAAGGATCAGCACAATACAAATAAGATCAATCTCATGATAAGAATTTAAATGTAATCATCACGAAATACAAGATTGAATAAGCAAATGAAGAACACAAGTAAATAAAATTCTCAATTCTATTGCTCTCTCTGACTTTGAATGTTTACAAGTATGTACGAAATCAAGAAATTAGAAAAAAGGTCTCTAAGTTACATTACAAATCATCAATTATACTAAACTAGGAAGTTCTCGCATAGTTCTCACGCAAGATGCAAGTGCACGCACGGCAAATTCAGGTTCTTGAGCGATATTGAACTTCCTAATCTTGATTTAATTTTCTAGCCTCTATGATCAATCCCTACATTTGATTAAGTTTCTCTTGATAAGTGTGTTGATGTGGTGCATGATACTCAATCACCGGACCTGAATTTCACCATATTAGATCCGTCCAATGAACTTGCTATGATTCCTCAATTAAGAATCCACAAGTCACATCCCACCACAAACATCATTGAAAATGTTGAGACAGGGGTGAGAATAAGAGGACAACCCATGACAAGAATGTTTATCTTCACTCTTGTTTCTTGTCCCAGATTGAGCTTAAGAATTGATGTGGATCTGAAGGATGGAAGTTGGGTTGAAGCAATGTAGGAGGAGTTGCTTTAATTCAAGAGACAAAGGGAAGACTACAATTGGTACCAAGTGGGTATTCAGGAATAAGAAAGATGATAAAGGACTCATCATTATGAATAAGGCAAGACTAATTATTCAAGGGTACACACAAGAAGAAGAGATTGACAACATAGATGTTTTTGCTCCTGTAGCAACACTTGAAGCTGTTACGATATTCCTTTCTTTTGCTTCATCCAAGGATTTAAAAGTCTACAACTTGATGTCAAGTGTGCCTTCTTATATGGATTGATTGATGAGGATGTGTATGTCAAACAACAACCTAGCCTTGCAGACACAAATCATCCTGATTATGTGTGCAAGCTTGACAAAGCTCTTTATGGGCTGCATTATGCTCCAAGGAAGTGGTATGAGACGCTATCTTAGTACCTATATCAGCATGGGTACAAGAGGAATACTATTGATGGAACAATCTTCATTAAAGGAATAAGAAATGGCTTGATGCTAGTTCGACTTTATAAAGATGACATCATTTTTGGATCAACTAATCCAAAGCTCTGTAAAGACTTTGAGAAGCTTATGAAGAATAGATTTGAAATGAGTGCCTTGGGGGAACTCAATTTCTTTCTAGGAATTCAAGTGAAGCAGGTTGATAATGGCATCTTTATAAACCTGTCAAAGTATGTGCAAGAAATAGTTACCATATTTCATCTGACTGAGTATAAGGTTGCTAAGACACCCATAGCTAGAAACCACTCTCTAGGACCTGATCTTGAGGGGGAGTGTGTTGATGAACATCTCTACAGGGCTATGATTGGGTCTCTAATGTACCTCGCAGCTAGTAGGCTTGATATCATGTTTGCTACATGTATTTGTGTAATTTATCAAGCCAACCCCAAGCTGTCACACCTGGTTGCTGTCAAAGGATTCTCAGATATCTCAAAGGTGCTCCCAAACTGGGCCTTTGGTATTAAAAAAATTCTAACTTCAATCTATATGCCTATATAGTTAGTGACTATAGTGCATGTAAGATGACTGCAAAGTTTACATCTGGGGGATGTTAATTCCTTGGTGGAAGGATAGTCTCATGGCAATGCAAGAAACAATCTTGTGTGTCTGTATCAATTGCTGAAGCTGAATACATTGTTGGTGCATGCTGTTGTGTTCAAGTTCTTTGGATTCAGGATCAGATGTTGGACTATAGATTCAACTTCAAGGAAACTCCCATCCACATAGACAACAACAGTGCTATCTCTATTACAGAGAATCCTATGAGCACTCAAAGACAAAGTACATCAATATTAGGTGTCATCTGATTAGAGATAACATTAAAAAAGATGGATAAAACTAGTCAAAGTTAACGCAAATGAACAATATGCTGGTCTTTTCACAAAGCTTTTGATGAACAGAGATTTAAATATCATGCATCAGCTATTGGGATGATTATCTTTGTATAGATTTTCTTAAACTAATTAAAGGTTACTTTTTCAAATATGTGTGTCTTAAGTTGTCTATGTCATCATCTGTATAAGCCCAGTTACACTGGAAGAAACTTTTCATAATGATATCCCCTAGAATTTTAAGAATTTTTGATATATTTCCTTCGAAAGACATCAAGTTGTCTTCGGAAGAAAATTATGTCTTCAAAAGAAATAACTAGTTCTGAAAAATTTACCTTTTGATGAAATTCTGATATATATGTTTTGAAGCTTAAATTTTCTTTTGAAAGCAATTAAGTCTCGGAAGCTTTATTCTTTTTTGAATAAAATTTATGGTATTTGATATCTTCCGAAGAAAGATTTGTCTAAGAAGTAAAAATACTCTAAGTATTTTTTCTTCCGAAGTAAATTCTTGAAAAGCTAACGAATATCTTCCGAAGACAAATTGGCTTGGGCAGTTTTCTCAAACCATTCGAAGCCAAATTACCTTCAAAAGATCTTAGACTTCCAAGAAAACTACCTTTTGAGAACTTTTTCAAAGCTGGGACCGACATCTGGATTTCAAAGTTTATCCTTTTGCATTAACTTTGTCTTAAACCCTTACCATATCATTATTCGTACAACGGTTCCCCCTCTTTCACCTTCCTCTTCATCTCCTAAAGTTCAAACATTAAATTCACCACAAACCGAATTTGTTCTTACCTGTCTTCACTTTAAAGCTGCTCATAATGGCCAACCATGATCCCTAAACCAACCACATTTTTCCATGCATCTTCACAGGCAACACAATTAGGTTGCTTTTTTATCATCAGAGAAAGATCCATGTTTGTCAAATTTTTGCCACTTCTTATCTCTGTCAAACTACCTCACCGCCCTCACAATAGACCCTCCACTGTATGAAGATCAACTCCTAGTGAGAAGGCACTGTATGCCACAGTACAGGGGAGAACAATATTCATCATTCCAGCCACCATCAACTCTCATCTGAGGCAGGATGATGCAGAAGGCGAGTCGTCTTTCCCCAAATCTACAGTAAACAACTCATTCTGGCACATGGGCTATGAAGGGGACTACTCTGTAAGAACCTTCAAAAAGGGTAAGGTTTCCTCTCAATGGAAGTACCTGCGCCATGTGGTAATCGACTCTTTATCCAACAAACATGGAGGTTGGGACCAAAGTCTTGTGGACTTATCCTACATAGTCCATAGGATGGTTTAAGGATGAAGTTCAAGTACTCCCAATTTGTTTATAGAAACTTGCTTGCTAACTTGGACTCCCAGAGTATTATATATTCCCTAGATATGTTCAATACTTTCTTAACTGTGAACTGGGCTCATAGTTAAAGGGAATATGTAATATTCTTAAATTGGGACAGATGAAGCCTGACATCTTCAAAACAATAAGAAAGCCCAATGTTGGCTTCTCATGGGTAGAAACAACCCTGGTCCCAAAAATATTAGAACTTATTGCTCAAGTTGACAACTTTGCAGCACTAGCCAATGTTAGACCCACACCTTCTACATCTGCACCACCCACACAGCAACAAATCACCATCATCTACTAAAGAAAATTTAAATTATCCCCTACTCAGTCTACTCAGGTTGAGTAGGCCCCCATATCACCTTCCATGTAGGAAAAGTGGAAACAAGAGCTCCTACTTCTCATGAGGAGCAGACCACTCCTATAATTTCTTTGATCAGTGCTAAGGTTCCTCATGCTCAGCCAGACGAGCTCATTACCCTATCCTTAAGCCTTAACTCTAAGTCTCAAAACTCTAGTGATCAACCTTCAGGGGAAATCTATCATCCCTAGTCGCTAGACCTCAACCAACCAATCCCCGACCTAAAATTCTATGATAATGAGGATATGGGTTTCAGTGACTACGATGAGTCTCTCTTTCCACACATTCTCAAGGAGAGATGAGTGCTCATGAATCACCCATATCTAGCCCATATCATCCACTCACAACTGAGGTGGACCTCCCTAAACATGTTTTGGAGGCCCATATGGAAGAGGCTCTAACTTTTGCAAGTTGTTACATTATTAACACCTCAACCATGGCAACCCAACCCATTGACACTTCTTTTGAAGCTGTCAGTGTGCAGGGGAAATCCAGCAGCCAAGAAACACAAGATGATGGTGAAGAAGAAGACTTTGGTCCTATTCTTTCATCCCCCCATGATTCTTCTGATGAAGTACGAATCCAAGGATCGAATCAGGAATTATCAGCTTGATTGAACAAATAAAGATCGCGGAATTATCAATATTTGATTTTTAATTTAATTGTTTGTGAAATTGAAATAGACAAACAAAATATAAAACAAATTGAAAGCATAATAACATAATGCAACAAAAGATTTGTTTCAATTGTTTTTCATTAAAACACAATCGATTACAATTGCTATGATGCTCTGGTGATCTTGTGATCTCCAATGATTTTCTTGATGTTCTTGCTGTTTTGCTATTTTTCCTGAGTGATTGATTGACTTTAATACTAAGAATATGTCTCTTTATAGTTGTATCGATCTCCCTCAATCACCTAACAAACTCCCCTAAAAGTGTGGATCCATGCCTTATTTTTAGCGGCAGAGTGATTTAACAATGGAAATTATAACTTTCCTATTGTGATAAGTTATAGCTGTAACATTCCTAATGTGACATCCTAAGTTCTCACACATAAAGTTACACTTTCATAGATATTGACTTGATTACATCACTTCAGGCAGCTACTTGTTGATCATGTGTTGGTACTTGATATGTGCTCATGCATTTTGGTCTTTCGCAGGAAATTGGTCTTCCGTAGGAGTTTGGTCCTTTATTCTAAAACTTCATCCTCGGGAGCAAATCTTCTTCAGTAGATGTTAAGCTTCCGCAGGAGATCTGCGGACGTACACTTGTTCAGATATGCTCTGGAGAACATCTACGGAAGAACAAAATTGTTTATCAACAGTTGTTCCTGTACTTTGTCAATTTTTCCAAATTGACCAAGTATGATATTTCCCTGTATTTTGATAAGTTATAGCTGTAACATTCCTAATATGACATCCTAAGTTCTCACACATAAAGTTAGTCTTTCATTGATATTGACTTGATTACATCATTTCAGGCAGCTACTTGTTGATCATGTGTTGGTACTTGATATGTGCTTATGCACTTTGGTCTTCCGCAGGAAATTGGTCTTCCGTAGGAGTTTGGTCCTTTATTCTTAAACTTCATCCTCAGGATCAAATCTTCTTCTTTAGTAGATGTTAAGCTTCCGGAGGAGATACGCAGACGTACATTTGTTCACATATGCTCCGGAGAACGTCTACGGAAGAACAAAATTGTTCATCCACAGTTGTTCTTGTACTTTGTCAATTTTTCCAAATTGACCAAGTATGATATTTTCTTGCAATCACATAAAATCAACACATTAATATTTGGGTTAACATATATTTCATGCATTATACAATGATAAAGAATTACAGAAGTTCATTACAAGAAATGAATTCATCATCTAAACCTATACAAAAGATCTAGACCTAACATGAATATGAGGGGAGTATGCCAATAAAGGTACAAAAACTATCTAAACTCTGCACCTATTTAGTTTCTAAGGTTAGTCATCTAGAGTTTCAGGTGACTACCTTACAAAGACAGGTCAGTGACCAGCAACTTGAGATCACTGGTCATAAGGGCAAGTTAGCAGAGAGACCTATAAGGAGATCTCAGCCAAGCCTATAAGAACTTGGTGGATGTGGTGGACCTAACCCTTAGCTACCCTATGCAAGAGGGTGATGCTACCAAATAGGGGAGAAGTCCTACCTACAATCACAAACCCTGGGCGTTCTACCAAGAGTATGGATATAAAGGACTCACCACTCTCACTTGCAGTTGTCCATACTCAACTACCTCCTCAGGCTCACATTGATGTGGATCACTAATTTAGAGCCTGTTTGAAGAGGGTATACCAAGGGCAGTGTCTATCCCATGCTACTCTGCTAAAATCCAATAGTGGGATGGAGGTATGATGCTGATAGGAGAGCCCTGGTACTCTTTAGATCCCAGGGATAACAAGAGGTCTTCAACTTTCACAACCTGAGATACTATGGGAGTTTATCTGTAGTTGACTTGCTACTTGCCAATCCAAGTCAACCTAGGTAGGATGCAAGGTTAGCTGAGAGAATACAAGAAAGGGTGCTTGAAGAGTTCAAGTAGAGATCCAAATTATATAGACTGAGGCTAGCAGGCAAAACTGATGGTCAACTGGATGCTGAGATGGACCCTAAGATTAGCTTCAAAGGGGAAATCTTGACTGAAGGCCCAGTAGTAGAGCATGTGAACCTTGAGACAGGAGCTACTTCAACACCTATTACCCTCAGTGAGGCACCAGCTAGTGAAGATGTCTCATAGCCTTTCTTTGGCCAAAGCTCAAGTGTAACACTAAGCAATAAAGTTCAAAGCTCTCTCCACCCTGAGTCACATAGGCCAGTGACTGACAAAGGGAAGAGGAAAATGACCTCTGAGGAGATTGAGGATGAGAAGAGAGAGAGGAAGAGGAAGGCAAGAGGAGAGAGTTCAAGTGGGACCCCTGGCTTTATGGAAGCTGCTATCAGGGCTGCCCCCAAGCCAAGCAATCAAGAAGATGAGTTGAGGGCAGCCAGGCGAGATATCCGGGGTCCAGGAACTACAATGTTGATGAACTCATCTCTCTCCCGTTGGAAGAATTGAATGAACTGGCTAACATGGAAGTGTCAAGGGAGAGGAGGGAAGCTGAGGATGCATAATTACTCCTCAAAATCAAAGAAGAAAGGAGAAGAAAAATACTCTACAAAGCTCCTACCCTTTCCCTAGTTCAAGAAAGCCCTAAGGCAGAGGGTGTGGCTACTAAGCAACAAACTAGTAGTAGAGACAAGACAGGCAAAATATGATTACCTACATGAGTGCCACAGGCCATTATCAGTAGTAGACCTGGTTCCCTTTTCCTATGAGTATATTGAATTTGATTACCTCAAGCAGCTTGAACAAGAAGTGCTGAAGAGCAAAAAGCTACTAAGTAAGATGAAGGAAGAAGTTCCAAAGTCAAGAGCCACCATCAAAGCAATATGAAGAAGTCTACTAATAGATAGAAGATGGTGAGCTTCTTGAAGCTGTATGGATTCTTTGGAAGGAGACTTGGTCTAATGTCTCTATCAACCTGAAGCTGAGGTCAAGGTTTAACCCTAAGAGACAACACAACCTAGACCTAATGCTGTATCATAGCTAGCTTCATCTTTTGATCCATAGCAGGGTCCTGATCCTTCTCCTTCTGAACTTGTGAAGGAAAAGGACCCAACTAAGAAGGACAAACATGAACTATCTGGTGCTGTAGGCCAGCCTTCTTAGTTAAAGTACAAAAAGAGGAAAAGGATGGCCATCAGAATGGACAAGAAGAAGAAGAAGTCCAAGGCATCCACCTTTGCACCTCAGGATGGCTCAAAACATCCTAAGGGTGATCAAGAAGGGGCTGCTCATCCAACTCCCATTCAAGTAGAGCCTCTTGCTACTGAGAGACCTAACGTGTTCTGGATGTTTGCCACCAATCCAAACAGATGGTATGTCACTAGAGATCAAGGGGTCAAGACATGTACTTCTGGCAAAACATACTTGACCTCCCTCTACACGATCTCTATGATATGAGGAGATACTTTGAGAGTCTGAGCAATCTTGACCAACTGATGATAAAGGGAATGGTCTTGATTCTAATAAGGAATGTCAATTTATGAAGATCAAGCTTCAAAGCTCTCCCTCTGTTTTGGTAGCATCAGCCTAGGGGGAGTTTTTAAGGATCGCACTTAGAGGCTGATGTAACCAAAAAGCTCTCAGCATGCACAAATGAAGTACAAGGAAGCTAATTCGGAAGATTTGATATAACTCAGTGAATTATACCAAGTATCAAATCTTCCGAAGCCAAAAAACCAAATCTTCTGAAGCCAAAGATGAAGTCTTCCAAAGCTTCAAAGACAAAGTCTCCCAAAGCTTCAAAGACAAAGTCTTCCGAAGCCAAACAATGATTTCTTCTGAAGACAAAGAAGACCTGCTTTTTCTGAATCACCTTTTGACAAAAGCTGAAAAACTTTCCGCTGCCATCTCTGAAAACTCACCAACTTATATGAGTTGGTGAAAGGTCCTTACTTTTATCAAACTATAGATTAAGGTCTTTTGTCTGTAACTTTCTATTCTTGTACTTTTATCCTTTTTGTAATATATTAGGATGTGAGCTATGGCATGTCATAGTCACTAGTCAAAAGACAATCTTCCTTTTGACTCTACATTGATTTTGTTGTCAGGATTAGTGTTTCTAGCTGGCTTTCAAAGTATGGCTGGCTGTAGGATGTAGTATAAAGTAACTTAAGTGCATGTATCTTAAGGATAAGCTTTGTAACACTTTATAAGAACTTGAGAGCAATATACAAATTCTTGAAAATCATACTATCTTTTTCTTGTTCTTGTTCTTTACTTGTGTTGTTTGTTTCATCATAAGACCGGTTCGCTATTTGATCTGTTAAGTTTCTAACACTCTCCAAGCATTGACAAACTATTACATTGACCTCCCTTCAACGATCCTGCACTTGTCAAATTAAGAAATATCTTTCGAAGTCAAATTGGCTTCCAATCTTCTCTTAAAATTTCTGAAGATAAATTACCTACGGAAGATTTTCTACTTCCAAGATAACTACCTTTTTGGGCACTTTTTCTGAGGTGGGACCAACATCTGGATTTCAAAGTTTATCCTCTTACATTAACATTGTCTCAAATCCAACCATATATATATCCTTACAACGGTTCCCCCTCCTTCTTCTTCCTCTCCATCTACAAACTTCTAACCATATATTCACCCACAAACCCTCTTTTTTCTTAGCTTTCTTCATCCTAAAGATTTCTTAAATGGCCATCCCTAAACCCTGAAACTAGCCAATTTTCCATGCATCTTCATAGGCAACATAATCAGTTTGCTCTGTTGACATCTAAGAAAGATCCTGGTTTCTCAAATGTTTGCCGCTTTCTTACTCAATCATCATACCTCACCGCACTTACAGTCGACTCTTCACTTTATAAGAACAACTATTGGAGTTCTGGAGGACCTGCCAAGAGGTGATCATGGATAGTAAGAAGACATTGTGTGTATCAATGTAGGGGTAGACAGTTTTAATCACCCCAGCCATAATCAACTCTAATCTTAGGCTGGATGATAAAGAATGTGAGTTGTCTTTTTTTAAAATGACTGTGAATTAATCATTCGGGCAAATGGGCTATGAAGGGGACTTCACAGTCAGAACCTTCAAGAAGGGTAAGGTCTCTTTCCAGTGGAAGTACCTCCTCCATGTTGTAATTCAGTCGTTATCAAACAAACATGGAGGGTGGTACTAAATTCCAGAGGACTTATCCTACGTAGTCCATGGAATGGTTCAAGGGGTCAAGTTCAAGTACTCCCAGTTTTTTTACACAAACTTGCTTTCCAACTTGGACTCCTTAGAGTACTACATGTTCCCTAGATATGTCCAGCACATTCTCAACTGTGAACTGGGTTCATAGTTGAGGGAATAGGTGCTAGTCTTAAACAGGGACAGATGAAGCATGACATCATTAAAATCATGAGAAAAATCATTGTTGGTTTCCTAGGGGTAGAACAGCCCTAGTCTAAAAAATGTTAGATCTCATTACTCAAGGTGGCAACTTGACAACACTAGTCAATTTTAAAGCCACACATTCATCATCTGCACCACCCAACAGCCTCAAATAACCATCACCTACCATATAAATCCAAATGAACCCCTGATCAATCTATTCAGATTGAGTAGGTCCCCTTGCAGGAGGAAGTTGAACCAAAGGCTCCCACTTCCCTTGAGGAGCAAACCAATCCTATTATTTTATTGATCGGTGCTAGGTTCCTCTAATCAATCTGAATAGCCACCTTGTGCAATTTCATATTGACCTTCAGGCAGATCTACCAGCTTCCAAACTTCTTACTTCTTGAATTGTTGTAGCTCCTCTTGCATAGCTTCTATCCAACTGTTGTCATTTAATGCTTCAGTGATGTTTTTAGTGTACAGTTAAGGATAAAAAACAATAATACAAGGAAATGTTTGTTGTATCAGATTGACTACGAGTCAATCTGGTGTTAAGATCACCGATGATGTTTTCTATTGGATGGTCCTTGTGAACTCTTGTGGTTATAATTTGATCAACATGAATTGTTGAATCAAGATTGGTGTTTGTCTGATCATGTGATGATGGGTGAGCAAGAGTATTAGGAGATGTGTGATTGTCTGATTGAAGGGGTTCAGTGAATGTTTGAGGGGAAACATGAAAGAAATCTAATATTTCATCTTCATGATGTGTGTCTGGTAGAGAATGGTAGTCATCATCATTTTCATGTTGTTTTGGTTTGTTTGTTTCCTGTAAATTGATTGGGTACAGGAGATGAAGATGCTGGAGTGTCTGAGGATGTTTCTCTTGAGATGTTTGGTTGATTAGGAGGTGTTGACATAGTTGTGGTTGAAGGAGTGTTAGTGGTTCTCCTTGGAGGATCAGCAGTCAACGAAACATCAATGGTTGTTGGTGGAACCATTGGATATTCAGTGTTATCCTGTGAACCTGAAACATCAAAGTAAGTTATGTCAAATGATTTGCTTAGTGTATCAATATCAAACAGCCAGTTTGATCCAATAACTTTCTTAGTGAAAGAATGTTCATTGAAAACAACATCAGTTGTTTCTTCCACTATATTTAGCCTTAGATTGAATACTCTGTAAGCTTTTGAGCTTCCAGAATATTCAACAAAGAATCCATCATCTGCTTGTGGAGCAAATTTGGATAGTTGTTCTCTGATGTTATATATGGAAATAGAACATCCAAATGCCTTAAGAAATCCTATATATGGTTTACTTTTAAACACTAATTCATAAGGCATTTTGGAATGTTCTTTGATGATTAATGTTCTGTTTTGTATGTAGCAAGCTGTGTTTATGGCTTTAGCCAAAAGGATATAGGCAATAGAGAGTCAGCTAGCACGGTTCTAGCTGCTTCTATTAATGTTCTGTTTCTCCATTCAGCTACTCCATTTCAGACTTATGACAACTGTTTAGGTGCATAAGGATGTCTGAAACGCCCAACTTGTACAAATTCTGAAAAATCATCATGCTCCTAATTTTGGCCTTTTTAACACTGTTTAGGCGCATGATATTGCTTCCATGAGTCTAACACTTGTGATTTTCAAAACTTCCACCATAACACTATTTAAACGCATTAGTACTGTTCATATACTAATTTTTTAAACAATTTGTCAAATTTTGACCTTCACCCAAATTTTACATAATTGACCCTCAATTTTGAACTTTTGACATTTCAAACTTTTATTTTTATTTTTGATCATTTTATTTTTGTTTTAAATTTTTAAAAAAATTTCCCGTCATTTTAGTCTCTAATTTTAACAAAAAGAGTCTCATATTAAAATGTTGCAAGAAGCTTTTCCACTCTAAAATGTTTTCTTCAGGATCATTTTACATTATATCAAACACACACATGCTAGAACTTTTTAGCTTCAACCTATCCATCCACAATATTTAATTTTTGATTTTTCATATCTTGAAATTTGAAAATTTTCTTTTTGACACTTTTACTTTTTACTCCCCCTAAACTTTTAAGTTTAACAAATTTAGAAGTTTCTTGAATTTGTCACATGAAGATCACACTAATCATTGTTAATATGCCTGCACACAGAAAACATGCAAAAATCAAAATTAAAGCAGAATAAAAATCTAATATGTACAATTGAATCAATGTCTGCAGTGAGATCATATCAGTTAAGATCAGCACATTGAAAAAAAAATGATGGATAGTCATAGACAGTGAATAAATCCTGATCAAGTGTGTTCCAGGTCAGCTTTTCTGCTATAAAGGAGACACGAGATCTAAGGACAGAAAATGAGTGCATTTAGCAGGAATTCAGAACACTTACTTTTTCAATTCTTGGATTGAATAAGGTACAATTAGTTATAACATTATACAGTCACACTTAGACTTAGAGAGGTTAATTCTTATAAAGATATGCAAGAACTCACTGTTCTCAACTTGTTAACCTGACTTATACTATAACCAGATCTCATTTGGTGTTTGTGCACATTGGCTTCTTGTTGCATCTGTGAGAATATCCAGGTCTGTAATCACTTACAACAAAGGATATCTCATCACTTCAGGTCTATGATGACTCATAACAGAGAAGTGTTAGATGCTTTAAATAATTAGAGCTCATGGTTATTCATATCACCACCAGGTGTGAGATTATGTCTTAACAAGCAATCAATTTTAGAAAACAACACTACTCATTAGTGCTAAGATAGACAGACATGACTGCATGAGTGATTTAGTTTAATCACAAGAATTTACTTTTTCAGTCTAATTGCATGAACATACTTGCCCATCATATCTGATCACGTCAGACTTTGTTATCAAGTGAAGTATGCAACTGATCATACTAATGTATCTATCATTTCTCACATATTGCAAAGACAGATTTATCCTAAATAATGAATTAACAAAGAAAAACTCTATTTTTGTAGTTTTTGTTTTATATTTTTATCTTTTGATTTTTAAATTTTCTATTTTTGTATTTGGTTTTGCTTTTTCTAAGAAACATGCACACACAAAATACAATCAGGCAATTAACTTTGACAGTTTCTCTTGCTGTGTCCTATTTAGGCAAGGGAGGGTTATGATCATATTGACTCAATTAACTAAAATACTCAAAAACCAATTTATAAATGTGGTTAATAAGACCAATTGACTCTACCAAAAACTCAAACCATCCTGGTAAGAAGGCTTTAGTAAAAAGGTCAGCCAATTATTTTTCAGTTGCAATTTGAATCAGAATGATTAAACCTTTTTCAGAGTTATCTTTGAGAAAATGATATCGAATCTCGATATGTTTTGTTTTTGAATGTTGGACAGGATTAGCTGTAATGAACATAGTAGCAGTGTTAACAATGTAAATTGGAGTTTTAAGAAAGTTGAACCCGTAATCCAGTAGTTAGTTTTGTGACCTAATGATTTGAGAACATCCCCTGAAGCAGCAATGTACTCAGCTTCTGCGGTTTGAAATGGAGACATTTGTTTGTTTCTTACATTACCATGAGACTAATCTGGGTCCTAAAAACTGACAAGCACCCGTAGTTGATTTTCTATCTTGACAACATCCTCCATAATCACTATCCGTGTATCCATGTAGCTCAAAGTTACCTTCATAAGGATACCATAGCCCTAAAGCCGGTTTACCTTTGAGATACCTGAATATTCATTTTACAGTAATTAAATGGGATTCCATCGGGTCTGATTGATACCTGGCACAGACACAAATAGCATACATTATGTCAGGTCTAGATGAAGTAAGATACAACAATGAACCAATCATATAAAGTTTGGTCAACTGATTTTCCTTTCGGATCAGGCTCAATCTTAGTGTTTACGTCAGCTGGAGTTCTAATTGATTGACAATCTTGCAGTTTAAATTTCTTTAAGAGTTTGTCAACAACTTCTCTTGACTAATGAAGATTCCATCTGCAGATTGCTTGACTTGAAGTCCAAGAAAGAAATTTTATTTCTCCCATAGAACTCATTTGATATCAAGACTTCATGATTCTTCGAATCATTGCATAATATTGGACTTGTAGAAACAATATGATATCATCGACATACACTTGTACACTAGGAGATCATCAGCATCCTTCTTTATGAATAAAGTTTGTAAGAACCATCTGAGGATTATAAGGCTAATGCAACCAACAAGCCAGAACAACCAAGTCTTCGATGCATGCACTAAGGAACAAAGATGAACTAGCTTTGGAAGTCTTACACTCTCAAATGTGTCTAAGTGTAAGATCTTCCGAAGCTAACAGTTCAGAAGGAGTTACTTCGGAAGTTTCACACTCAAACAGAAAAAATATTCTAAGTGTGAAATCTTCCAATGCCAAAGACCAGCATCTTCCGAAGCCAAAGATGAAATCTTTCGAAGCTTTAAGAGACAAAGTCTTCTGAAGCTGAGAAGACTGATTTCTTCAGAGGACAGAAAATATGCTTTCTCTGAATCAACTTTTGAAAAGCTGACACACTTTTCGCTGCCTGCTCTGGTGGTTCACCTACTTTACACAAGTTGGTAAAACTTCCATGCTTTATCAAAAAGTAGGAATGGTCTTTGTCTGTAACTTACCTTACTTGTTCATGTAGACTTTTTGTATTAGAGAAAGTCAGTGACTATGGCATGTCATACTCACTAGTCAAAAGGCAATCTGCCTTTTGACTTTAGATTGATCTTGTTGTCTAGATTAGTCAAATCCCAACTGTCTTTACATGTAAGTGATGGTTGTAGGTTGTAGTATAAAAGTGTCTCAGGTCCTTGTAATTTCTTTATGCTTTGTAACACTTGTAAAAGAACTTGAGATCAATATACAACATCCTTGAAAACAAATCTTGTGTTCTTGTGTTGTTCTTGGTTTTGTCTATTTAATTTACTTGTGTTCTTAGTATCATCTATTTTAAGTTACCAGTTCCCTATTTGAATTGTTAAGTGATCTAAGATCTCTCCTCAGTATGAAACTAAGTGTTAAGTACCCTTACCCGGTCCTGCAATTGGTATCAGAGCATTCCAGGCTCTTGATTGTAAGATCTCACCATCTTTAATCCTCTTAGCTTCACACATCCCTTAACTCTTCAAATGGCAGCTATCTCTAAGGCTGATATGGAAACTGGAACTATGACAAAGTCCCCACTGATCACACCTGAGGATTTTGACACTTGGTGCCAAAGAATGGAAGGCTTCATCAAGTCTCAAGATTCCAGGATGTGGGAGTCTGTTGTCAATGGACCTCATGTACCATGCACCTCTTCAGCTGCTGCTGGTGGTGGCATGATACAAAAGGAGAGGGCTGACTTTTTGATGAAGACTAGAAAAGGATTGATATTGGTTAGAAAGCCATGACAGCCCTCCAAACTGCTCTTCCAAACTCCATCTACAGAGGTTTCAAGAAGTGCAAGACCGCTAAACAGCTATGGGATGCACTGAAACTGATGTATGAGGGGTCCAATGAAGCCATGGAGAACAAGAAGGACCTCTGAAGCAGCAGTTTGAAAACTTCACCTTCAAGACAGGTGAAACCATGACTCAACAATACTTTAGGTATGTTGAGATTGTGGATACTCTGGCTGATGTTGGAGTAACTATTGAGAACAGGGATATTGTTAGGAAGTTCATGTCGTCTCTTCCCAGACAATGGACACACTACTTTATGGTCATTAAGAGGACTGAAAACCTCAAGACCCTTACTCTCATTAATTGTATGGGATACTCAATGGATACCAGATGGAGATGAATATGCAAAATTCATCTGGTAACTCCAATACTCACCAGAGTTCAGCCCTTCATGTGGGTGAAAGGGATAGCAGAGAACACCAACATCATCTTATCTGCTACCCTAAAACTTCATAAAAGGGTCCTTTATCACCTTCCTAGAGACACCCAGAGAGAGCTACATCCAAGGAAGTCCCTACCAAGAGACAAGTTCCTATCAAGCCTTTGTCTTTACTGATGAAAGTTCAGGCAACTTTCTCTTCACTCTTGAAGCCTAGACTGTATCCATCCAGATGATCTGAAATATATGGAGATAGTCCAGCAGATGGCTCTTCTCACTCACAGAGCCCAGAAGTTCTACAAGAGGACTGGGAGAAGGTTTCCTAGCAATGCAGCCAGTGGCAAGTTTGGGCTGGACAAAAGCAAAGTAAAGTGTTACAAATGTAACCAGATGGGACACTTTGCCAAGAATGCAAGGCACCTAAGTCAAATGGTGGCCAAGCATCATCCAGGCCAAACTACACTGAAGGAGGGCACCAGAATGAGAAGCCAAGACATCAAGTTGCAGTTGCTATTGAAGAAGGAGGCTTTGACTGTAGCTTCCAAGCTGAAGATGCTTCTCCAAATCAAGCACTCATGGCTGACCATGATGAAGCCAAGGTATTAGAACATCTTTGCCCTCCTGAATGTATTGCTAAAGTAAACAGATACAGGTCCTGCAACTTAGAAATGAGTTCTGATATTGAGTCTTTAAACATTTTAAAAGCTGATTTTAAGAGACCTGAAAATGATTATAAGCTTAAATAGAAGATCTAAAGAAAACAATTTCAAATCTTAACATAAGCAAACAAACTACAAGACTCAGATAAAAGATATTGTTACTAAGTTGATAGAATGTCAGGCTAAGCTTGTGATCAGTAAGCCAGGGCAGAAAAATGTCTTCTTGAAGAAGAGACCTTCAAGAACATAATATCCTCATCTCTGCATGCAAAAGTTTGTTATCAGAATAAGCAGGGACTGGGATCTTGTGAGATAGCTCCTCCACACACCCTACTATCAGTAAGATCTCCAAGGTGTGGAACTGGTCAAGATGAGCTGCCCTATATAGACCCCAGTGATGAAGAGGATGAAGAGGAGATGGTGAGGAATGACTTTAAAGTGAGTGAAAGAGTCAATAAAAAGGGTCATCATGCTCTGAGGAGGAAAAAAGATCTGGTTTGAGTAAGTCAAAGAGAAGGAACTTGATCAGAAGAGCAAAAAGAAGATCAAGAAAGGCTCAAGACATCAAGACCACCTTTGACCCCAAGCATAAACAAGTATTCATCTCTGCAGGGTTTGAGGTGGTGAAAGCTAAGATTCTACAAGAACTCTTCTACCAAGAGTTCTGCTTCAGCTTCAACTCACTCCAGCTCCAAACAGAAGACTGATAAGCTGTGTGTCACTGCTACTCAGCCTGAACCACCCATCTTCAAAAGCAAGTCTCTCTCTAGAAAGCCTACTGCATCATATGAAAAGGTGAAGAAGGAGAAGGAAGTGTTCAAACATAGTCTTCCCAAGAAAAGAAGATTCCCAGAAGGAAGCAAATGGACTGCATCATGTGTGGTAGTACTTCTTATCTGGCTAAGGATTGCATCTACAATCCTTAAAGTACTATCCACATGGTCAAAGAAATGGCTTCTGGGAAGAAGAAGGAAAAGAAAGCTTCTAAGGAAAATCTGTTTCCTTCGGAAGCTCCAAAATGAAGAAGAATGCATGTGAAAATTGCCTTTGGAAGAAAATTTGGTCTCGGAAGAAAGGAATGCTTCCGAAGTACTAAAGCTTGCTACAGAGAAAGCAAGATCTTCCGAAGGTCCAGTCTCCAAATCTTCCAAAGCTGCAAAAGCTTCTGAAGCTTTGAAGGTCAAGCCAAATTTTCCAAAGGTGGCGTGGAAGATGAAGGCATACCGTGTGACTGAAGATTCTTCATCAGCAACAGCAAATGATCCTCAGAGCCTGAACATAGGATCACTTACTGTTTCATTGCCTTCAACTCATTTTAACAAGCCCAAGACCAATAAGGTTTGGGTTTCAAAATGTAACTAAATCATCTCTTTTTGTGCAGGGACAGCTAAAGGCAAACAAAAATGTGTGGATCATTGATAGTGGCTGCTCTAGGCACATGACAGGCAATGAGTCCTTACTTCAAACTTTGAAAGATTTGATGGAGGACCAGTTACTTTTGGAGGAGATGCAGGAGGTTACATTACTGGCAGGGGCAAGGTTACAAATGGTAAGCTCAGCATTTAGAAGGTAAACTTTGTCAAGGAGCTTGGATACAATCTTTTGAGTATGTCCTAATTTTGTGACCAAAAACATCACATGCTCTTTACTGAGCATGAGTGCATTGTTCTCAAGCCCAGGGTTGACATTCCTCAAGATCATATTCTACTCAGAGCCCCCAGGAGAGGGAACATGTACAAGATGGATCTGTAGGAAACATCTCCCTCTAGAGAAGTTTCTTGCTTTCTGTCAAAAGAAAATAGTGATGATCTTTCCTTTAGCATAAAAGGATGTGCCATGCAAACTTTAAAAACATGAATAAAACTGATTAAGAATATTTGGTAACTGGAATGCTAAAGAAAAGTTTACAAGTGATGACCACTGTGTTGCATGCCTGAAAGGGAAGCAACACAAAGTGTCTCACAAGCCAAAGGAAATGCACTCTATCACTATTCCCCTACACTTGTTACTATGGATCTGTTTGGCCCTACCAGTGTAATGAGTCTAGGAAGGACCTCTTACTGTTTAGTGATCACAGATGATTTCATAAGATTCACTTGGATGTTTTTCCTTAGAACTAAGGATGAAACCCCTAAATCTTAAAGAACTTCATTCTGAAAATTAAGAATCAATCTGATCACAAGGTCAAGACCATAAGATGTGATCAAGAACTGAATTTAAAAACCAAATCCTTGATACATTTTGTGATGAAAAAGGTATTTCAAGACAATATAGTGCTCCTAGGACTCCTCAGCAAAATGGTGTTGCTGAGAGGAGAAACAGGACACTTATTGAAGCTGCTAGAACCATGTTGTCTGACTCTAAACTGCCTATCACCTTCTGGGCAGAGGCTATCAACACAGCCTCCTATGTGTAGAATAGAGTTTTAGTTGTTAAGACACATGGTAAGACTCCTTATGAACTGTGGTACAAAAGGAGACCATTCATTGGTTTTCTTAGAACATTTGGATGTCCTTGCACCATCTTGAATACCAAAGATCAAATAGCCAAGTTTGCTGAGAATCAGATGATGGACACTTTGTTGGATACTCTTCTCAAGCTAAGGCTTATAGAGTATACAATCTTAGAACTAGAATCATTGAGGAGTCAGCCAATGTGACTTTAATGAACGCACGCCTGTGTAAAAGGTTCTGGTCCGGATTGGCTGTTTGATCTTGATTTAGTTATCAACTGTTTTAACAAGTCTTGTGAGAATGTTTCAGGTTCTACAGATAACTGATCAACAAAACATCCTCATCCAAGATTTTAGCTGAGAAGACCAACCAAGAAGACTACTTCAGCTCCAGTGGTGACTAACCCTGTAATTAAGGCTCCTATCAGCACAAGCATGACAAATACTGCTGTTTCAACTGAATTGCCTTCAAATTCTAGCTCAAAGGCTCAGAATTCAGGAGAAGGAACTTCTAATGCAGGAGGAACTGGAGGTGGTGACAGTGATCAAGAATTTCTTGATGCTGATAATCACTCCATTGAAGACAACATGAATGATGTCACACACTCATTGGATCAAGTTTCTCTTGATAAGTGTGCTGATGTGGTGGGAGACACCTCATTGCCAGATTAGAATTTCTCTAATTTAGATCTGTCCAACCAACTGGCTGTGATCCCTCAACTTTGGATCCACAAGTCACATCCCACCACAAACATCATTGGAAATGTTGACTCAGGGGTAAGAATAAGAGGACAAACTCATGACAGCCATGTTTGTCTACATTCTTGTTTCTTATCCCAGATAGAGCCAAAGAAAGTTGATGAGGCTTTGAAGTATGGAAGCTGGATTAAGCTATGCAAGATGAGCTGCTTCAAATCAGAAGACAGAAGGTGTGGAACTTATGCCCTCTTCCTCAAGGGAAGACTGTCATAGGTACCAAATGGGTATTCAGGAACAAGAAGGCTGATAGAGGGATTATCATCAAGAACAAGGCTAGACTGGTTGTCCAAGGATACACTCAAGAAGAAGGATTGATTACACTGATGTCTTTGCTCTAGTTGCAAGACTTGAAGCTGTAAGAATATTCCTGGCTTATGCTGCATCCAAGGATTTCAAGGTCTACCAGCTTGATGTGAAATGTGCTTTTCTCTATGGGGTGATTGATGAAGAAGTTTATATCAAACAACCACCTGGCTTTGCAGACCCAGATCATCCTGATTATGTCTGCAAGCTTGATAAAGCTCTATATGGATTGAATCGAGCTCCAAGAAAGTGGTATGAAACACTATCAACATACCTCTGTCAGCATGGATACAAAAGAGGTACTATTGATGGGACTCTCTTCATCAAAGAAACAGGAATGACACACTTCAACAACAACAGTGCCATATTTATTACAGAGAATCATGTACAGAACTCAAGGACCAACACATCAACACCAGGTATCATTTGATTAGGGATAAATTTGAAAAGGACCATCAAACTAATCAAAGTTAACACAAATGAACAATATGCTGATCGGTTCACAAAGGCATTTGATGAACAGAGATTTAAATATCTTGTATCAGCTATTGGGATGATTAATTTTGAATAGATTTTCTTTAATAACTAATCAACTTTATTTCCTAAATTGTGTGTTCTAAGTTGTCTATTTGATCACCTCATAAGCCCAGTTCTCTTGGAAGAAAACTAACTTTTAACTGATATTCCTAGATTTGTGAAAATTTACCTTCAGAAGAACTCAAATTGCCTTCGGAAGAAATTTATGTCTTTAAATCATTTAACTGCTTATCTGATTTACCTTCAGAAGAAATTCTTGGAGTATCTTCTGTGGACTCAACAAGTGCATTAAGATTTAATGCATAAAGTATGATGCTTGCCATATCAGACATATATCACACAAAATGTGTTTTAACATACAAAACAATCATTTATAACAGATTAACATTATTAACATTCATAACAATCACTAACATTTGTTTAAATTTCTTTTTCAGATTTGCAGATAAAAGAAATTTGAGCAAGTGTTCGCAGCGGATGAAGAGTCTCTACAGCGGACGAAGATCATCAGCAGCGGATGAAGAAAATTCATCTAAGTGTGTGCAGAGAATGAAATAATCCCATAACAGATGAAGAACATACAGCGGACAACAGACAAGCAAAAACACAAGTGTCATAGTGGATGTTCAATCCATAGCGGATGAACATTCCACAGAGGACAACATTCAAGCAAACACATAACTGTCCACAGCGGATGTTCAATCCACAGCGGATGAACATTTCACAGCGGACAACATCCACAGCGGATGTTCATTCATAGCGGATGAACATTCCACAACGGATGTTTATCCACAGCGGATGAACATTCAACAGCGGATGAACAACAAGCATCCACAGCGGATGAACAACCAAGTATGCATAGCAGATGAATAGCCTTCTCCATAGTGGATGAGAAAACCTCCACAGCGGATGACTTAATTCCACAGCGGATAGCTAGACACTTAGGATTATTTATGTAATATTTGTTTACATAAGGGTAGTTCAGTAATTTTATATAGCTTTTGTATATAGGCTATAAATAGCACACTACCCTAATCCTTTGTAAGCTTTTGAACAATCAATCAAACAATCAGTTATTATTATTTTTGAGCATTCAAACACACACACACACACACACACTGATTTCATACACTTGAATCATGGGTTTCCGCACCATGGTTCTTGTTTGTTGATTATTGAGAGATATTGAAAAGGTCCTTGGGGGAATCAACTTGTTCATGTTGAATATTGTTCAATATGTTCATGTTCATCATGTTGTTGTAAAGTTGATTTCATCAGGTGGTATCAGAGCCTTGGCTCTATCATTCATTGATTTCGATCATCTCATTCAACAACATTGATTTCAGTGGTTTATTAGCTTTAAAAACAACATTCAAGCATCAAACTCATCTTCTTCTTCTCATAAACATTCATTAAATGCAAACATATGATTACTGAATCATTTGGTGCATTTTGAAGAAGTGTTGTTGATTTTTGCTTGAACATCACACTACCACACAAGTTTTTGTGGTTTTTGTAACAAACAATACACGGGTATTGTTCATACATTGTTAAACAACCTTTAAACATAAGGTTTTTAACTTTTACATCATTCAAACCTTAAAACCCTTATCGGATTTTAAGGGTTTTGTTTTTAAACACTGTTTCATTGATTTTTATTTGAAACAAATCAGTATTTGAACATTCTGAACCGTCAGATTGTTCATTATCATCACAAACTAGTGACAATCTCACTAGAAACATATTTTGTTTATTTTTCAACCATCGGCTTGAATATTTTGAAAAATCATCACCGCAAACCCTAGGAAAACCCTAGTTTTTGCAGAACACAATTCACGGGAATTGTTGTAGTTGTTGATAAAACCATCAAAAAACAATTGTCTTGTTTGAAAAGTTTCAGAATCGACTTTTTGATCAAAAAAGTTGTTTTACATAAGACAAAATTTGTTTGTAAGGTTTTTACAAAAAAAAAAGAATATTAACTTTTCATAAAAGGACAAATATTTCATCATCCACAATCTTTCTTGTCACCGTGACCTAGAAAGCCACATTTCATAGGACATTAATTATTTAATTAATTAATTCCTTTATTTTATAAACAATTAAAACAAATTAGTTTATCAAATTAACAAGAAAATCCTAAAGACAATTGGACTAATTAAATTTTAGCACCGGACTAAAATTTAATCAAACCATTTAACTTAAAATTTATTAAGTTTAAATCAAACAAACATGGCTGATGATATGATGAGTTACTAAAACCCCTAAAGTTGAAGAACAAATCAGATTTCAAGCAATGGAAAATCATGTTCAGGAAGTGGATTACATATCAAGATCCAGATCTATGGACATCAATCACTAAAGGTCCTTACATTCCAGTGACTTTAGGACCTGACTATAACATACAGAAACCATTTAGTCTGAAAAGTGTAGCTGGTGATGACCTCAAGCGGGTCAAAACAGACATGAAGGCATACAGTATTCTAGCTATGACTTTGCCTTTTGAAATTTTGACACGGGTTGAAAATTTCAAAACTGCTCATGAACTATGGAAGGTTCTTCACACAATGTGTGAAGGAAGTGAGGAATTAGCGAAATCAAAAAGGAAAAACTGAGGACCCAATATGAAACCTTCCACCACATCCACGGAGAATCAATTCCTCAATAGTTACACAGATATGTCCAATTGGTCAATGAAATGATAGTATATGGACTTAAATATGACACTGTTGAAATCAACAAGAAAATGTTGCATACATTGCCTGAGAGTTGGACTCAGTCAGTGTCTCTCATGAAAGCAACATTAGACTTGGAGGGACTATCCCTTGATTCACTTGTAGCCAAGGTTGAAGCACTGGAAAGGAATGAAAAATCCAGGGAACAACAACTAAATCAGACATGTCGAGGCCTACAAGTTCAAAGAACCACAACTCACAGACAGTGCTTTCCTCACAAGCAAGAGAAGATGAAGAAGAAGAATTTCTGGATTCTCATGATACATCATTTTCTCAGCACCGGAATCATCCAACAACAAACACAAGTCTAAGAAGACTGGAGTTCATGCTTCTCATGAAGCGACACCCCAAAGTAAACATCAACCTCATAACTCCACCTCAAACAAACAGTCAAAACCTCAAACATCAACATACACAGTCTTGAAAAAACTATGGATGCTCTTACTTTTATTCTATAAAGTGACGAGCAAAAGGCAGCTTATGCAGCCTTTTCAACCAGTTTTGAAGCATTCTTAGGAGCAAGTCTGACTCCATCTCAAATCATCCAACAGGATTTGGATGAACTTCCACCAGATATGGTAGAAGAGATGGATCTTCAATGGTCAATGGCCATGATAGCATACAGGTCCAAAAGGTTTCTGCAAAGAAATAGAGGCTTAACCATGGACAAGAAAACAAGAATTGGTTTTGATAAAACCAAGTTACGTGCTATAATTATCAACTTTATGGGCACTTCTCTAGAGAATGTCAACAGCCCAGAGTTGATAGAAACACTTATCAGGCACAACAACCTCAGATCACATAATTCAGTCCAACTCAACGTTCAACATCTTCTGCAATGATAATAAAAAAGGATGGAGAATATGACTGGAGCCTTTATGAGGCTGAAATACCATCACCTTCAGATCATGCCCTTATGGCTGATATTGAAGACAAATTAACAGACATCCTGAAAGAGGTAAAAGAAAACCTCTGCAGTCAAGCATGTATTGATGAGGTAAATAGGTATAGAGAGCATGCTGACATGCTGTCAAAGAAAGTAATTGAAACAAACATTCTTAATGAAAGTCTAAAATTAGAACAAAAGCAGTATGCCACAAAAATACTTTCATTACAATCAGACCTAGACAAACTACTTTCAAAAAAATTAACATTGACAGCTCAGGTCGAGCAGCTCTCTATCTCATTGACTGAGTCAAAAACATTCAAGCTAAAACTGAAGTTAAACTTCAGAAGTTTCAGGTGAGAAATAAGAAGTTCGAAGAACTTCTTGCTCAGCAAAGGGCTTTTAAGGACCCTTCAGGTTTAGGATATAATAAGGTAAGTCCAACTTATAATGATAATTATATTCCTTACCTGACTCCATGACCAAAAACAGGATGAATTTCATGATTCTCAAGAAAAGACTGATGACTCTAAACAATCATCATCATCATCATCAAAATCACTTTTAAAATCAAAATCACCCTTGATATAGTTTGTAAAAGTCAACCACCATCATCAATCAAATCAACTGACTTTTATCAAGGAGAAAATAATGAATTTGATAATCAACAACAGATGATTAATGAGGACGATTTATTAGATGATGAGTCTTGATCAGCCAATTACTGAAACTCAAAAGGTTTCAAGTGGCTAATACATCAAACAAACAATCGAAACAGAATCAAGGATTTGATATCTGTTCCAGTGGAAGGAAAGCTGTAACTTCCATTGCCCCTCCCAAACCGGTAAAGAAAGGGAAAGGCAAAGCCACATTTCAACCAAAATAACACAATCAGAACTTTTGAAATTCCATGAAAAATTTAATTGAAATCAAAAAGTTTTTAGCAAACAAACAAAACTAGAATTGCCATACGTGAATGGTGTGATCAATTCACCAAACTGAAAAGTGCAGATATGGCAAGTACTGCAAGTACTGTAAGATGAATAATCATAGTACAAAAACTGTCATTTTCACAATTATTTGTCCATTTGTGAAAGAAACATCAAAGCATGGCAAATTTTTTTTCAACAAGAAAAAACAAGAAACAAAACAAACAAGCTCAGGTTGAGAAAACTTCTAAAAGACACATTTTGCTCAAAATAAGAGCATGGTAGAGTCCTAAACATACTCCTCATTAGAATTTTTTAGATAATGGTAAAACCTTTTATGAAATTTTCAAACACACATTAAGGAGAATTAAGTCTCAGATCAGACAAACACTGACACTAGCTCACCAAAGAAAAGAGCACAAAGCACTTCTCCAATAGAGCTCTAAATCAACAAAGGAAATCTAGTGTGTCTAGAGCTCTAAAACCTGCAGACAATGCTGTCTTGGAAGAAATTGCATTGTGCAAAAGACAGAAAACCCAAGACCATCTTGGCTTGGGTTGCTCCAAACTAACTATTTCTTTTGGCTTTTTCAGGGACATCTTAGAAGGACTGACAAACATCTGGTATGTTGACAGTGGATGCTCCTGTCATATGACAGGCAACATTCCTCCTTCGGGATTTTAAGAACAAACATGGAGGCTGCAGTTTCTTGGATCAAGAGTGATCTCTGGAAATGCAAAGAAACAGAGAAATGTCTCTGTGTCCACAGCCAAGATGAATATATAGCTGCTTCTGGATGCTGTTCTCGGTGTTATGGATTCAAACCAAATGCTTGATTATGGCTTTAATTTTCTCAAAACACCCTTACACATGACAAATTCTGCAGCCATGTTTATAACAGACAATCCTGTTCAACACTACACCAAACACATAGAGATCAGATATCATTTTCTGAGAGATTGCTCAGAAAAGGGTCGGATCAAGTGATCAAGGTCCACACAGACAACCAATTGGCTGACCTTTTACAAATCCATTTGATTCAACACAATTTGAATTTTTGGTTCAGTCTCTTAGTATGATCAACTATGAAACTACAAATTAATATTTTCAAACATTCAAATTAGACATACTTGATTTTGTCAAAGTCTATGATTACCATCAGCTTCCCGTTTTCAAAATCAAGATATCAGGCAAATCATTCATTTTGATAATACTGAATCACACATACATTTCATGAGAAATGATAGTACACTAGCATAATTCTTCACTTGAGTCTTTTCCACACTGACAAATTCTTTGTTGACATGTGGATAGGCTTAGCATGGGACACATAAAATCAGATACAACAGTGAAGACTAAATTCTCATGACTATGTGGTTAACAACACATCTTGGTTTATGGTAAGTATGATCTATCAATATTGGTTGCTTTCAAAGTAACTAAAATACCCAAGTGAAACAATTTATAAATTGCTCAATCATACAAGTGTCTCTTTGTTATGAAAATCATAGACCTGGAGTACACCTAGGCATTCTTTATTGTGCTAAGCACAGACCTGAATGACCTAAATCATGATCCAAAAAGATTCCCAAAGAGGAACACATCCATCTGGATGCATAACCAATAAAGTCTTTATGACTACATTCCTTGTGAATGAATCAAAAGAATCCCAAGAGGATCACCTTCCAAAGTGAAGTGAAAAAGAATCCCAATGTGGATCAACCATCATGGATCAAATTGAGCATTTATACTCCTAAGTAGCTAGGTTTTAAGTATTAAAAGTGCTTTCTAGCATATCTGAGGAGGGTTGTACCAATCATACAATCCGATGTGGGGTACATACATCTCATGTCAATCAATTCAAAAATGATAATCACTCACTGTTTTAAATCAATCATTAATACCATGCATGAGTTTAAATGGATCACAATATCTGCAATCAACATTGTACTTATCTATGTGTATTCTCAAAACCATACAAACAACTTAGTGAGAAATATAGACTAGTATGATCTCATGGTATGTGCAAAAGATTCATGTTCAAACATGAAAATCATTCATTTATTAGTTAGATAAGGCATTATCTTTCTAATTTTATCAAGCAAGCAATCAACTGGGCTTTGATAATTTCCACTCAAATACATACAAATTTTTGTCATTTTGTAAAAGATTTTTATAACTAAGAAAAATTTTAGGGGAAGAAATTGAAAATGGAAATATCAAAGGCATCAGAATTGTGCATTATCATACATTCAAATTTTGAAATTTGAAATTTTGAAAAATAAACAAAGCCAAGTCAAGCCAACACTAAAACAGCAGGTTGACACACATACATTTGTTTATTTTATTGCATAATATTGCTTATGAGTGATATCAAAACATCCATATATTGAATATGTTAAAATTCAATATTTCAACATACAATTCAATTAAAAGTTTTAAACAAATATTTTGATTTAAACAAAATTTAGTATTCAGAATCTTCTTTTGCAAGAAAAACAAACAAATTTGTAATTTTATATGCTTCGGAAGCAAGATATTTGCTTCGGAAGAAATGACTTCAAAACATACAAAATTTTTAAAATTTTTAAATTTTTGACAACTGTTCACACAACGGATGAACAAATATAACATCCGCTGTGGCAACAGTACCACAACAAAACATTACAAGTGTCCACAGCTCATGAACACTGTTCATCCGCTGTGAACATCTCTCAAAAATTACCAAGTGTTCCACAGCACATGAACATTGTTCATTTGCTATGAACAAAGCATTCAATCAAATGTGGAGTGTCCACAACGCATGAACAAATGTTCATCCTCTATGACCAAACAAACCATTTCAAACAACGACCATTCATAATAAACACACACACACACTCATTATTAATAGACAAAACAGTAACAAGCAATCATTAAATTGATGGCAACATCATACTTAGGGGGAGTATTGTTGGACTCAACAAGTGCATTAAGAATTAATGCATAAAAAGTATTATGCTTGCCATATCAGACATATATCAAACAAAATATGTTTTAACATACAAAACAATCATTATAACACATTAACATATCAACATTCATAACAATCACTAACATTTTTTTAAATTTCTTTTTCAGATTTGTAGATAAAAGAAATTTTGACCAAGTGTTCGTAGCGGATGAAGAGTCTCCACAGCGGATGAAGAAAATTCATCTAAGTGTGTGCAGCGGATGAAAGAATCCCGCAGCGGATGAAGAACATACAACGGACAACAGACAAGCAAAAACACAAGTGTTCATAGCGGATATTCAATCCACAGCGGATGAACATTCCACAGCGGACAACATTCAAGCAAACACACAACTGTCCACAGTGGATGTTTAATCCACAGCGGATGAACAACCAAGCATCCACAGCGGATGAACAACCAAGTATGCACAGCGGATGAATAGTCTTCTCCACAGCGGATGAGAAAACCTCCACAGTGGATGACTAATTCCACAACGGATAGCTTAGACACTTAGGATTATTTATGTAATATTTGTTTACATAAGGGTAGTTCAGTAATTGTATATAGCTTTCTGTATAGGGTATAAATAGCATACTACCCTAATCCTTTGTAAGCTTTTAAACAATCAATCAAACAATCAGTTATTATTATTTTCGAGCATTCAAACACACACAAACACACACACACACACACACTTATTTCATACACTTGAATCATGGGGTTCCGCACCATGGTTCTTGTTTGTTGATTATTGAGAGATATTGAAAAGGCACTTGGGGGAATCAACTTGTTCATGGTGAATATTATTCTAATATGTTCATGTTCAACATGTTGTTGTAAAGTTGATTTCATTATCTTCCGAAGCTTAAATTTGTATATAAGCACTAAATGCATTCAAAGAACAAATATCTTCCAAAAGCAACTAAGTCTCGAAAGACTTATTCACTTCTTCTGAAGCCAAATTTTCAAAATTCTTTGAAATATCTTCCGAAGCAAAAATTGCCCTCGGTAGCATTGCTACAAAGGTTTCGAAGCCAAAATTATCTTCGGAAGTTTACAACTTCCAAGAAAACTAACTTTTGGGCGCCTTTTTTTAGAAGTAAGACCCACTTGTGGATTTCAAAGTTTATTTTTTTGTCAAAACTTTGTCTCAAATCCACAACATATATCTTCCAATGGTTTATTTTGTCTCTCTACTCTCACTGATCCTTACCCTAAATTTACCCCCAAATTTCATCTTCTTCCTTTCTTCACTGTAAAGCTTCCTCAAATGGCTAACATTGATCGTCACAACGACCCTGATTTTTCCATGCACCTACACAAGCAACACAATCAGGTTGCCCTGTTACACTCTGAGAAGGATCCAAGATTCTCAGATGTGGTATGTACCATTCTTCGTCTCACTACTTCACCTCCCTTACAATTGATCGTCCTGTCTATGAGGATCAGTTGCTTGACTTCTGGAGGACCTGTCAAGAGGTCACCATGGACGGGGAGAAGGCACTATCTACTACAGTGCAAGGGAGGACAGTTTTCATCACTCCGGCCATCATAAACACCCATTTGCAGCTGGATGATGAAGCAGTGAGTTGTCCTTTCCTAAATCTACTGTCAACCACTCCTTTCAGCAGATGGGCTATGAAGGTGACTTCTCAGTCAAAACATTCAAGAAGGGGAAGGTCTCATCTCAATGGAAATACCGCCTCCATGTCGTCATTCACAGCCTTTCTAACAAGCATGAAGGATGGGATCAAGTTCCAGAAGACCTCTCCTTTATAGTCCATGGGATGGTACAATGGGTCAAGTTAAGGTACTCTCAGTTTGTATATACTAATTTACTTGCAAACTTGGACTCCTTAGAGTATTACATGTTCCCTAGGTATGTTCAACACATTCTCAACTGTGAGTTGGGACCACCATTAAGGGGAACAGGTAATATTCTTAAAATTGGACAAATGAGGTCCGACATCTTCAAAATCTTGAAGAAGCCAACTGTTGGCTTCTCTGGGGTAGAAACAACCCTTGTCCCAAAAATGTTTGATCTTATTGCTCAGGGTGAAAACCTAGCTGCACCAGCTAGTGTTGAACTAACACCCTCCACCTCTCAACCACCTCAAACACAGCCTACCATCACCATCACTACAAAAGAAAATCCCAACAAACCCCTGCACTGCTACTGAGCATGTGCAGGCCCCCATATCAGAACCCATATAGGAGGAAGTGGAATCTCGAGCTCCCACTTCCCCTGAGGAGCAGACCACTCCCATCTTTCAACCAATCAGTGTTGTGGTTCTCATGCTCAACTTGATGAGCTCACAACCCCACAAATAGCCTTAAGCCATCACTCTGAGTCTCAACACTCTAGTGATCAACCTTCAGGGGAAAGCTACCATCCCGAACCTCTTGATCTAAACCGCCCCATTCCCAGGCTTGACTTTTTTTCTGATGAAGATTTGGGCTTCAGTGAGTACCATGAGTCTCTCCTCTCTTCCCACACTCAAGGAGAGATGAGTACTCCTGCTCCTGCTTCCCCATCTCTAGCCCACATCAGCAACCCCCTACTGAGGTGGATCCTTCTGAATCTATTCAGGAGATCCATATGGAAGAGGCTCTCACTTTAGCTGAGAGACCCATAGGACAACTCATCCAGGTCCACAAGAACCTGTGGATGTCATGGATCAATCTCCCAGCTCACCTATGCAAGAGGGTGATGCTACCAAAAAGGGGGAGAAAACTTAACATTCACAGAACCTGGGAGTTCTTCCCAGTGTATGGACATAGAGGAATCACCATCCTCTCTTGCGGATGTTCATACTCAGCAACCTCCTCTAGAAAGTGATCTACATTTGCTCATTCAACAACTGTTTAAGGAGGGAATACCAAGAGCAATGTCTGCCCCTTCTGAGAACCCAATATAGGGTTGGGGGTATTACAGTAACAGGAGAGCTCTTATGATCTCTAGAGCTCAGGGTAAACTAGAAGTTCTCAACATTTCACACCTGATTTCTATGAGAGCATCAACTTGGTAGATCTGCCACTTGTCAAGCCAAGCAACAACAGACAAGCTGTAAGATTGGCAGAAAGGATCCAAGATAGGGTGCTAGAGGAATTCAAATTGAGATCAAAACTATATAGATAGAGGCTAGCAGGTGAGATCTTTGGTCAACTGGATGTTGAGGTAGACCCGGAGATTAGCTTCAAAGGGAAAACCTTGACTGAAGGCCCAGAGGTTGAACCTGTGAACCTTGAGACAGGATCTCCTTCTGCACCCATTACCCTCAGTGAAATACCAGCTGGTGATGGTACTTCACAACCTCTCTCTGACCAGAGCTTGATAGCTGAACCAAGCAATGAGGCCAAAGCTCTCTCCAACCTGAGTCACCAAGGCCTTTGGTTGACAAATTCAAAAGGAAACTGACTCCTAAGGAGATTGAGGAGGAGAAGAGAGAGAAGAAGACGAAGCTAAGGGGAGAGAGTTCAAGTGGTTCCCTAGGGTTTATGGAAGCTGCAATCAGGGCTGCCCCCAGGCTAAACACTCAGGAAAATGAGTTAAGGGCAGCCAGGCTAAACTACCTGGGAACTAGAAACTATAATGTGATGAACTCATCTCTCTCCCCTTAGATGAGCTGAATGAACTGGCTGACACAGAGTGCCACAGGTCTCTATCAGGCAGATGAACTTCTTCCCTTACCATCTAAATACATATTGTTTGAATACAACAAGCAGATGGAAGAAAAAGCTAAAAGAAAAAATAAGCTGAAAAGAAAAGATTAAGGGAAGAAGCTGCAAGGTCAAGGGCCATCATCCACAAAAGCCAAAAGAAGTCTGCTGTCAGACAAAGGATGATGAGCTTTTTGAACCTGTATGGATTCTTCGGAAGGAGGCTTGGACCTATGTCTCTATCCATAATGGATGAGCATATCCGGGTAATCAAGCAGAAGATAAAGAAGGGAGAGCTGGTGGACTTGCATTCTCCACCAAGTCCAGCTCAACCTGAAGTTGAGGTGAAGGTTGAACCTACTGAGACAACACAACCTGAACCTGGAGCTACATCTTAGCCAACTTCATCTTCTGATCCATAGCAGGGTCCTCCTCTCTCTCCTTCTGAATATGTGAGAGTGGAGATCCCAACTGTGGGGGACTCAACTGAACAACTGGTACTCAAGACCAGTCCCCATAATTAAAATCATCAGGGAAAAGAAAAAGGATGGCCAGAAGATCAACCTCAAAGAGAAAAAGAAGAAAGGCATCCACCTCCCAACCTCAGGATGAGTCAGAGCATCCTGAAGGAGTGCATGAAGAGGTCTCTTAATAAACTCCAATCATAGTAGAGCCTCTTGCTGTTGGAAGACAAATTATGTCATGGTCTTATGATGAAGATCAAGAAAGATGGTATGTCAAAAGAGATCAGGAAGGCATGCATGTCTATTCTGTTAGACCCTGAAAGGATCATACTTGCCAACTCAAGAAGTGGTTGGAGGCTGTTCTGGTTGGAGAACATTAGTTACAGAAAACAACAGAAGACAACAGAAGACAAGAAAAGACAAGTATAAAGCACCCGCATTTGTTAATGCGGATGACTAGTGAACAAATGCAGACAAGTGTTTGTTCACCCGCATTAACAAATGCGGATCAAGACAACTAATGCTGAACAGAAGTGTTCATCCGCATTTGTCCATGCGGATGAACTAAAGAAATGCTGACAAAGATTGTTCACCCGCATTAGTCCATGCGGATGAACAACAGTAAATGCGGACAAAGATTGTTCACTCGCATTAGTCCATGCGGATGAATAATAGTAAATGCTGACAAGACTTATTCATCCACATGAACTAATGCGGGTGAGCAAAACAAATGCTGATGAAGACTTGTTCATCCGCATGAAGTAATGCGGATGAACAACTTACACTATTTTATATTTATTTTATACTTAGACTAGATTCACTTGTATAGATCAGGGTTAGTTTAGTCTTTTGTACAGGCAATGTATATGCCTATAAATAGGGTCACATACCCTAACTTTGTAAGTTTTTGACTTCAGCAGTAATATCCACAATATTTTACAACATTTACTACTGTTCTTGATTCTCTTACATTCAAGCATTTACTATAGCAATTAATGTTCTTTAATATAGTAATTCCGCTGCTATATTATTGACTCAGTCCACATATTCGATCCAGGTTTAGTCACATCAATCGAGAATATCATTCTCAAACCCAGTCAATTGGTATCAGAGCCTTGGCTCTTGAATTCATCACAGAATCATCTTGGATTTGGGTGAAAATCGATTGAACTGTAGACTGAGTTGTTCATCAGCAAGATCTACACTTTTGATAAACAAACATACTATAATCGAACACCACAAAGTACAAAATCTTCAGATCTACTGCTGTCGAACCCAACAACACAAAATCAAGAACTTAGAACTCCTTCAAATTACAGATCTAAACTTAACAGACCTGTTCTTGACCGAAAACAGAAGATTTGAAGAAAAACACACTATTCGAACTTAAAATCAACTTAAAACAGTATTCAACAAGTTAAAATCAGTTTAACTAACATGGATTCCTATAACCATTCTGAAATTGGTCATGCATCTAAACCTCCTATGCTTAAACACAAATCGAGTTTAAGCAGTGCAAAATTCATTTTAGAAACTACATTACAGGTGTAGATCCTGACTACTGGATATCTATTTGCAAAGGTCCCTACATTCCACTGTCCCTAAATGCTGATCAAGCTGCTCAGTACAAAACTACAAGAATTCCCATTGAGGATCCCAATTTAACTCTTGATGATGAAGAATATAAGAAAATCAAGATTGATCTTAGAGCTTATTCCATCCTTACACAAGCACTGAAAATGGATGTCCTGAAAAGATTAGAAAAATATGGAACAACTAAGGGTGTTTGGGATGCTCTACAGATTATGTGTGAGGGAAGCAGTGAAGTTACAAAAATTAACAAAGACAAGTTGATAAATCAGTATGAGACATTTCATCATACCAAAGGAGAGTCTATCTCCAGACAGCTTCACAGATTTGTGCAACTTGTAAATGACCTTGAAATTATGGGGTTCACTTACAAGGAAAACAAACTAAACAAGAAAATGCTGCACAGCTTGCCTGAAAGCTGGAAACAGAATGTTACAATGTTGTAGAATACTCTTGATTTAGAGAGTACTAGCTTGGATATCATGATTGGAAAAATGAGGCTCTTAAACTTGATGAAAGGAGCAGAAATTTGAGTGAACCTCAAGTCATTGAGTCTTACAAGTTTCCATCTGAAACTCCTTCTATTGAAAATGCCTTTGTTACTGAAGAAGAAGACTTTCTGTCATCAAGAGATCAAACAAAAACAACAGGATTTTGTGCTGCTCCATAACCTCAAAAACAACCATCTTCTGCCCAACCCACTGTATCTCCTAACAACATGCATGATGAGCAAAAATCTAAGAACAAAAGGCAACTTACGATGCCTTTGTTGCTAGATTTGAAGCCTACCTTGGAGGGAGACTCACATCAGCTCATCTGATTCAAGAAGATCTAGACGAAATGGATCCTGATGATGTTGAAGAAATGGATTTGCAATGGCAGATGGCCATGATTGCTATGAGAGCAAAGAAATTCTTTCGAAAAGGGAAGAAACTGAGTCTCAATAAGAATACAAAGCTGGGATATGACAAATCCAAAGTTAAGTGTTTTAACTGTGGAATGAGTGGTCATTTCTCTCGGGAATGTAACTCTTCCAAGAGAAGCAACAACAATTTTCAAAGACCCTCACAACACCAACTTCCAGTCAAGCAACTCTTATCCACACCAACAACAAAATCAACAACAACAAAATCAGCAAAAGCCAATTCAGCAAAGACAACATCTGCTGACTCATCAATCTCTAGGAAGTAATCAACAATCTTCAAATGCACTTGTCATCAGACAAATGGAGTTTGTGATTGGAGCGTGTATGCTGAGGAAGTTCAACCACAGTTTTAGAATCATGCACTTATGGCACATATCAATGATGGACCAAGCCCAATGCCATCTGAGGTAAAATCCAATCTATGTTTTGAAAAATGTGTTCTAGAAGTACAGGGGTACAGGGAACACAATCACAAATTGGCTAATAAAATAAGAGAAGAAAAGGCGAAATCAGAGATGTTAAAACAAGAAATGAGAATTTATGAAGTTAAAATCAAATCTCTGTTGTCTGACATGGAAACACTCCATGGTGAAAGTACACTCTTGTGGCAGAAAATGAGAGGTTAACTGAATTGTTGACCAAATCAAAAGCTGAGCAATCAGCTACTGAAATGAAACTTGAAAAGTTTCAGCTCTCATCTGTCAAGCTGCAAGAGTTACTTGTGTCTCAAAAGGGGCTAAAGATATGACTGGGATAGGCTACAAAACTTGTCCTACTCCATATAATGATAACTACACTGTTATGCCTGAGTCACTTACTCAATCAGATACAAAAGAATCTAAAATTATTGAAACCAAATCAATGATTTCTCAAACAACAAATCCTCAAAACAAACCAGGTGTTTACATTGAAACTGATGAGGATAAAATCAAATTGGGTCATCCTATCAAAATCAAAGAGTGCTCAGACAAACCTGTGGTTATCAAGAAACCAAAGAGCCCTGTCAAATCAATTGTGCCTTTTGTAAAATTTGTTCCTTAAAATCTTAAAGTGAATCACAGTGCTAAATGCTCAGTGAAACCATCTACTAAAAGCAGATCTGATTATGAGATCATATCTCCTCAAAATTCAAGCAAATCAGACAGGGTTTCATTGAACTTCAAGGATAAAACCAAAGTTCCCGTAGTTACCAAAGGAAAAACCACTATTGTTCAAAAATCTAAAGTGAAATCTGATTCACCATCTTCATCAAATATCAAACAAGGAAGTGGGTTTGATATCTTTAACAAAGAACAGGTAGAACAATTCGATATGGAAATAAGGAAATACAGAAAGAAGCATCATCAGTCCACAAAAACAAAGCAAGTCAGAATTGTGAAACAATCTATTGGCACTCCAAAGACTTATATGACTTCTGTTTCAAAACTAAAGGACAATCAAATGTATTGTGAATTTTGTGATATGACCAATCATAAAACAGATGAGTGCTACTTCACTGAGTACTGCTCTATCCGTGACATGAACAATCACTCAACAAAAAACTGTCATTTTAACAAATATTGTTCATTATGTGATATGACCAATCACAATACAATTGATTGTTACTTTAATTAAAAAGGATTGAAAAGTTCATAAAAGAAGCCCATTTCATTGGTTCCAACTGACAAGGTCAGACACAAAAGTCCAACAAACCTGACCAAATCACTGAAGTCTCATAAAAAATACTCTTCTGACACTTCATATGAAATTGATGAAATCAAACTTCAAACAAGTAATAGAAAAGGGTTGAAATCATCCTCCTCTAAAACACACAAAGAGGAAAGTATCATGAAGTAACAGTGATCAATGCCAAAGGACAACCCAAGACCATTATGGCTTGGGTTCCTCATTCTAACTAGTTCTTTTTGTGCTTGTAGGGTCATTCATACAGGTCCAATAGCTTATGGTACGTGGACAGTGGATGCTCCCGACATATGACAGGAGATAGTTCCCTCCTTTATGACTTCAAGCACATTCAAGGAACTACTGTGGCATTCGGCGGAGATTCACAGGGTGGTAGAATTACTGGAGAAGGTTCAGTGACGAATGGGATTCTGAGATTTGACAAAGTCAATTACTGCGAGCAGCTGAACTTCAATCTACTCAGTGTATCCTAGATTTGTGACAAGAAATGTTCTACTCATTTCACTGACACTCATTGCTACATCTTGAAACCAGGATTTCATATTCCTGAAGAATGGGTTGTCTTGAAGACACCGAGGAAGAATAATGCATATGTCTTGAACCTTAATTCTGCTCGTCCATCCGAAGAGACATGTCTATTGTCTAAAGCATCATTTGATGAATCATAACTTTGGCGTAGACGCTTAGGACACACGAATTTTAAAAATATGAATATATTGGTCAAAGGAAACCATGTAATCGGTCTTCCTCAAAAGGAATTTCAATTTGTTGACCACTATACCGCGTGTCTCAAAGGAAAACAACATAAATCATCTCATAAGCCAAAACTTGTGAACACTAACAATTGTCCATTGAAGTTACTTCATATGGATCTCTTCGGGCCGACTCACGTCATGAGTATTGGCAAGAAGCATTATTGTTTAGTGATCATTGATGACTTTACTCGATTCACATGGGTCTTCTTCCTACTTCATAAGAATGAGGCGTCCCAAATCATAATAGATTTTATAACCAAAATTGAAAATCAACTTGATTTAAAAGTAAAATCTATTAGAAATGACAATGGGACGGAATTTAAAAATGAAAGCATGAGTTCATTTTGCACAACAAAAGGCATTGTTCATCAGTTCAGTGTAGCTATTACTCCACAACAAAATGGAGTTACTGAAAGAAGGAATAAAACACTGATTGAAGCAGCAAGAACAATGCTAGCTGATGCAAAACTGTCAATTACATTCTGGGCAGAAGCTGTTAACACTTCATGTTTAGTGCAAAATAGAACTCTGATAATCAAAGAACACAATAAAACTCCTTATGAACTTCTTTTTTACAGAAAGCCATTCATTGGATTTTTGAAGTCATTTGGTTGTCCTGTCTCAATATTGAACACCAGAGACCATTTAGGAAAGTTTGCTCCTAAGTATGACGAGGGATTCTTCGTGGGATATTCCTCAGTGTCTAAGGTATTAGGGTGTTTAATCCTAGATTAAACATCATTGATGAATCAACAAATATTCAATTCAATGAGCATTCGTTTCCCAAATCATCAAATGGTCCTGACTGGTTGTTTGATATTGATTCATTTACAAGATCTTTTGATCAGTTCAATTTGTCAAATGCAGGAACATAAGGGTCAGTTGAAAGAAGAATAGACTTCCTAATGATTCCTCCTTCTATTGATCAAGACAATGAAGAAGTGCCATTACAAGCTGATCCTATCCGGCAAGTTACACAAAATGAAAGTATCTCAACAGATGCTGGTCAGTTCAATGCCATCTCCTTCAGCTGAACCTTCAACTGAAGTGAAACATTCATAACCAACTCATGCACCAGCTGATACCAACAGAGATGGAAATGATGAGAGTATTCAGAGTGCTGCTGAAGCTGAAGATGTTGTACCCTCTGATTCTGGTCATCACTCTCCCGCACTACAACAACAAGATGCCTCTCACCAAGATGATCTGAATGTCTTCAATCTTGATGTGTCCATTGCTGGTGATTTGATTCCAATTACCAGGACACACAAGAATCATCCAGTGTCCAACATTATTGGTGATTTAGATGAGCGGGTGACACGAAGCAATTCAAGTATTGGAAACATCTGCTTGTTTTCTTTCTTTCTATGTCAAACTATACCCAAAAACATTAAAGAGGCTCTTCAAGACAATAGCTGGATTGAGGCAATGCAGGAAGAATTGCTACAATTCAAGAAACAGGAAGTATGGCAGCTGGTGGATCTTCCCGAAGGTCAAAACCCTATCGGCACCAGATGGCTGTACTGAAACAAGACTGATGACAGAGGGATCGTCATCAGAAACAAAGCAAGATTGGTAGCACAGGGCTATACACAAGAAGAAGGAATAGATTATGACGAGGTGTTTGCTCCTGTTGCTAGATTAGAAGCCATACGACTCTTTTTTGCATACTCTGCATCCATGAAATTCACAGTTTATCAAATGGATGTAAAGTGTGCATTTTTGTATGGAAAGATCTCTGAAGAAGTCTACGTGAGTCACCTCCAGGCTTTAAGGATCCTAATTTCCCTCACAGGGTATACAAGCTTGATAAAGCTTTGTATGGCTTACATCAAGCCCCTCGAAAATGGTATGAGACTCTGTCATCCTTTCTTCTTGGCCATGGTTATGAAAGAGGGAAGATTGAGCAGACTTTATTCAGAAAGAGAAAAGGAATGAGATGCTGCTTGTCCAGATTTATGTGGATGATATCATATTTGGCTCCACCAACAAACAACTCTGCAAAGACTTTGAAGAACTTATGCATTCAAAATTTCAGATGAGTGCTATGGGAGAACTCACATTCTTCCTAGGTCTTCAAGTACAACAAACATCCAGTGGAATCTTCATCAACCAGTCAAAATATGTGGAATCCATGTTGAAGAAGTTTCACTTTGCAGACTGTCAGTCCATCAGAACTCCTGTTGATACAAAAGTGAAGATTGGCTCAGACACAGATGGCAAATCTGTGGATCAGGCTCTTTATCGATCAATGATTGGTTCACTTATGTATTTAATAGCCAGTAGACCTGATGTTATGTTTGGTGTTTGTGTATTTGCCAGGTATCAAGCAGATCCCAAGGAATCTCACGTGAATGCAGTCAAGAGGATATTCAGATATCTTAAGGGCAAACCTGCTCTTGGACTATGGTATCCAAAGGATGGAGACTTCAATCTCTATGCATACACCGACAGTAACTACGGGGGATGCAATTTCAACAGAAAATCCACATCTGGCGGTTGTCAATTTCTTGGTCCCAGACTGGTGTCATGGTAGTGCAAGAAACAGACCAATGTTTCTGTATCAACAGCTGAAGCTGAATATATTGCAGCATCAGCTTGCTGTTCTCAAGTTCTCTGGATTCAAAACTAGATGCTTGATTATGGTTATAATTTCTTGCAAACACAAATCCATATTAACAACATGCTGCAGTCTTCATAACAAACAATCCAGTTCAGCACTCAAAAACAAAACATATTGAAATTATATATCACTTTTGATAGACTATGCTGAAAAAGGTTTAATCAAGCTGATTCAGGTTAACACAGACAATCAGCTAACTGATTTGTTTACTAAGTCATTTGACCCTAGTCGGTTTGAATTCTTAGTCCAATGAATCGGCATGATTAACCTTGAGTAAAAAAAAGAATCCCAATACGGGTGACAAATAAAACAGAATATAACAAAAAGAATCCCAAAGTGGACCACCTTCCAAAGTGAAGAGCAAAAATAATCCCAATGAGGATCAAACAAAATAAGGATCAGGTAAAAGAATCTCAAAGTGGATCCCCATTACCAAAATGAATGAGGTTTCATAACTTAAATGACCAGGTATTGAAAGTTGTGAAAAAGTTCTACCATACAGTACATGAGGATAGTTGATCTTGCTATGCTTATAAGTGTGAGGTTCATGTTGAATGTTTAATTAAATCAAAACATGATAAAAATCACATGCATTACAATATTGACCAAGCATGAGTTTAAGAGGACAAACATACCTTCAATCAATAAGTCCATGACAACTTGCACTTATGAAAGATAAGATTGTTATGATCCCAAATTTTCAAACAAAAGTGCAAAACAATTAAACAGTTCAAAAATATTGTCCTAAAATTTTATAAATTTTATTTAAAGTTTTTATCCTGCATGGATATAAACTTTAGGGGGAGTAATAAAATTTTAAAAGGAAATATTTACAAAAACATAAAATTTGCAAACATTAATTTGACAACTTTGTCAAATTGATTGTGTCTGTATGGAAATTACTCCATAATCAGCTTTAGAAGATGCATATGCTCCAAAATCAGTCAAGTTAGGAATCTTTGTCACATCAAAGATACATGACAATCTAAGCAAGAATTGACAATCTCAGAATCTACAAAATCTTCATAAAACAACAAAAATGCAGACTCATCTTCATAAAATCAGAAGCAGCTGTACAAACCAATCAGATTCAGCCACTGCAAAAACATTAATTTTTGACAAGTAAAAAATTTAATGCGGGTAAGTACATTGGTTAATGTGGGTGAAGGTAACCCTGTCATTTAACCAATGCGGGTAACTATTTTTTGTACAAGTAAACTAATGCGGACAACAAATTGTTCATCCGCATTAGCTACAGTAAATGCGGACAGCCTAACTCGTCAACATTTTCAAGGGTGGTTAACTTTGGTTACCCGCATTTGTCTCAGTAAATGCGGACAAGTCATTTGTTCACCCGCATTTGCTACAGTGAATCTGATAAGTTACTTTGTTCACCCGCATTTGTCACAGTAAATGCGGACAAGTAATCTGCTCGTATTATGCAGACATCTGTTCTCTCGCATTCGCTACAGTAAATGCGAATGGGTAAAATTAGTTCTTCCGTATTCGTTAACAGTAAATGCTGACAAACTTAGTTTGTTCATCAGCATTTGCTACAGTGAATACGCCCATTGAAATTCTGTAACAGCATTTGTTACAGTAATATTTTCTGCACTTGTAAAAATTTGTAAAACAAATTATGAAATGTAGTATAAATTCTCATTTAATGTGAGTTATTTATTACTTTTCAAATTTTTGAGTGAACTTTTATAGTGCGTTGAGTGCCAGAAAAACGTTCTTCTTCTGAGTTCAAATCTACACTAATCAAGCTTCATTTTGTTCAAATCTAACATCAAAACAAACAACATTGTCTGTTAAATCGAAGTATTGTCAACTAAAAGGTGATTATCAGTTTCTTACATACTTTGACTGTCGAACAAAATTTCTTGAAATGGAACCCTAATCTTGTGAAATGCTTCAAATACACTCAAGAACATTGGATTTAGATGAATGATAGAGTTCATGAAAACCAATGATCGGTGTAAACATCAAAGATTTCATGTGGTTCTAAGAACACATAAAACATCGATGATCAGGGGATACTGGTTTATAACAATGTTGACATCAAAACAACCTGTTAAAACACAATCAAAATCAGTGTAACCCAACACAAAGAGACAAAATTTTGAACTGTTATTCATAAAAAATCAAAATTAGGTCAAATAACCTAATGTAACAGTAACAAGCAGAATTCATTTTTGTCCTAAAAAGTCAAAATTGAACAAATCACACACAATTCTCACTAATTCATTCTCTTTGTGTGCAGATTACATAATGGCTAACCTGACTTGGAGCAAGCTCCACAATGTCAGTGGTTTTCTCAATCAAGATGTCCTTGAAGCAGAAGGTCTCACAGACATGATCAGATTTATTGCCACTACCAGAGTGGCCTATGCCATTACAGTTAGACCAATGATCTTTGAGAACTATATTAGATCATTTTGGGGTAATGTAGAAGTAGTAGACAATGATGGAGAAAAAGTAATTTCAGGAAGAATAACTGCTGACCATACACTGATAATCTCTGAGCAAACAATAAGACAATGCTTGAGATTTGAAGATGAACCTGATTCACCAACTGAATTTGATGAAGAAGATATCATGTCATTCTTTGCTGACATTAGATATGAGGGTGGATTTGAGGCAAAACAGATAGTGAAAGGATTGGTAGATTTGCAGTGGAGGTTTCTTATTCATAATATCCAATACTGCTTATCTAAAAGAAAAACTGGTGGAATGATATACCATTAACTATATCTTCACTGGTCTGTGCCCTCTACTCTAACAGACCCTACAACTTTTCAGCCTATGTCTTTAATGGAATGATGGCAAACATTCAAGAGGGGAGAAGGAACATGTTCCTAATGTATCCCAGATTCATTCAGTGTCTTATTAATGAAGCCTTTCCTGATCTGGTTTTAGAAGGCCCCATTCTTGAAATTCCTCATTATAATGCAAGATCTTTGAAGTACATCAAGAAGAGATATCCAAGAAATTTCTATAGTGGTACTTTCTTTCCACTTTTACCTTGGATGCAACAACAAATAAATCCCCAAAATGATGTGCTAATGGATGAGGAACAATTACAACAACAATAACCTATTTTACATGATGACATTTCTATTAAGGAACCTGCACAAGAAATGGCAGCTGATGTTCCTGATGAGGAACCAATTCATGAAGTGAATGTTCAAGAAGAAGCTCCAGAACAATCAGTGGAGTAGCTGCTATTCATGATCAACACTATGTTGATGAGCATGCAGAATCTGAAGAACTCATTAGACCAGTGTCACCTTTGATTGGTGATCCTCACTCTGGTGAAACAATACAAGAAGCTGATACTTTATCCCCTTTTAGGGTTGACCCCATTATCCCACAATCATGTTCTCCTATTCATACTCATCAACAATCACAAGAAAGCCCTGCACATGAAGCTGCTACTGTATTTGAAAGTTCTGGTGAATCTACCAGTTCCACAGACTCTTCTCAATCATCTGATGATGAGGAAGATAATCAACAGTTTACACCTATTCCACAGAGACAAATTGTCTCTGAAGATGCTTATTCTGAGAGCTTTGCTGAACCAGAAATAAACAACCAGATGATAAAGATAAGATGATATCTGAACTGATGGCAAAAATGTCTAGACTGGAGAATACATTAAATAGGAGGTCAGGGATACTCAGTGATAGACTCCAAGAGTTAGATGAAAAAGAAAAAATACTAAGGGAGTCAAAAGAAAAGTATGAAGCTGAGATGAGAATGAAGGGTGATGAAATCAGTAAACTAAAATCAACTTTTGAAATGGCAAGAGAAGAAGTGTATGGGCTTGTTGAAACTGTTTCCATACAAACAGAAGCAATGGAGGAACAAGAAAACTTGATTGAGTCTAAAATGAGTTAATTGATGAGCTCATAAAAAGAAATGATGACTTAACAAAAAGAGTTGATGAACTAGAACTCCTTGTGAAATTGAAAGATGAAATTATAAAAGAAAAGGATGAGAAATCTAGTGATGAAAATGAACAACAAGTAGCAGAACAACAACAAGAACAAGAAAAGGAAGAAGAAGTCAGGGATGAATCCAGTTGGGAAATAGTGGTTCATTCTGAAACATCATCTGCAGATGCTACTATGATGAAAGAATTGATTGATGACTTGGACAGGTATTCTTCCAGTGAATTGATCATAGATGAAGAGTTTTGGGACTACATCAAATACATAAGGTCCCCATCTGATTCTATTGTAGTAATTCCTTCAAAACCTATGCCAATTGAAGAAGAGTTAAGAATGCAGCCTGTGCCTGTAGTTGTGCTGACTGTTGAACAACAAAGTCTAATTAAAAGACTTTTGATGAGTTAAAAGAAAAAGAAACTGTTAATTGAACATACAAGAAGCTGTTGAGGCTGAACAGCAAAGAATCACTCCTGAAATTAAGGCTGTTGAACAAGAAAAAGGATGAAGCTTCATCATCAGGATCAAAATTGATAACATACACAAGAAAAAGGAAGTATTTGTCAGAAAAGGCAAAAGGAAAACTTCCTATGGTTGAACAACCTAAAAAGAAAACCAAAGATGATAGCAGAAGTTTGGCAGCAATTGCTGAATTTTTGGATGAACATGAGCAGGTTGAAAAAGAGTTACAACATACTTTGGAAGTGATAATGCTGGATGAAGAAGACTCTGAGAATAAACAACAAAAGACACATGATGATGTGACCAGTCCAGCTATTATTGAGCAATCTGTTGAAAGCATGATTGAAAAGGCCAAAACTGATGATCTGATGATTCATGCTATGTATCTGATCAATCATGGCTATAAAGCTGATATGGTATTCAACATGACCTATGATGAGATTGTAGAAGAAGTAAAAAGACAGAAGAACTGCTGGATCCATCATATGTAACGGAGTATGAGATGAGGAAAGATTCTGAAAAGAAAAAGGCTGAAAAGACAACAACTTCCATCTCAAAAACAATAAAGAAAGATGCTGAACAGTTTATGTTTCCTGATCCCTATAGTATGTCTGATAGGGAAATGAAGGACTATCTTAACAAACAAGGGTTTACAAAAAGAAAACTTGGTAACATGAAGACTAATTCCCTAAGGGATGCAATGTTAAAATTGATATATGACATGAAAGACAGATTGAAGGCAATTGAAGAAGAAGTAATTGCCCAGAAGCCCAGAACAAGAAAATCAGCACAAGATGTGCAGCTGGCAGTTAAAGATAAAGATGCTCTTGCCCCTATCTTACACAAGAATTCAAAGTGGTTTATAGAGCCTTCTCAGCTCGAACTCCAAGAAGGGCTAACCACTGCTGAATTTATTAGAGGGGTGTCTACTCCAAGTGGCAAGACTGATGTTAAAATCATTGTCTGGAAGTATGACAGCGACTGGAATATGTTCATGGTGAAAAGAATATCAGGATTGGTACAATTCTTCATTGAGTATACAGCTTTAGTCAATGCATTGAAAGTTCATGATCTGAAAGAACTGGCTGAGCTTGATCTGGTGAATCCTGCTGGCATGTACAGAGGATATGAATTTGCAGATATTTTGAAGATGTTTAAAAGAACTAACAACTTCAAATAACTAAAAGCCATTTGCACAAGAAAAGACAAGACCTTCAACAACCCACTTGTCAAAAAAAGAACAAAAGAAGCAGAAGAAATAGTATTCCTTGAATTGTATGTATAGCCAACTGAATGTCTGAAAAGAAAGATGGTTACAGGCACCATAAGTCAAAGCCTATTTCTAATGTTTATTATGATGAAGAAACTTATGAGCTTGTGATTGAAAGAACATGGGGAGGAAAAGAAACCCCTGAAATTAGAATTTTCAGTGGATATGAGGTGAGACTGCTAGATGAGTCTTACATACACTATATCTTCACAAGACACTTCAGAGCTCTCAAAAATAAAGCTGCTGAAGATGATCTGGAGTTTATGTTAAAGTGTGTTAAGATCTTGAAGCTGGCATTTGACAGAATCAACAATAAAAGGGAACAAAGGAAGAAGAGAAAGGTGCCAATGCAGATGGGTAATATTGTCAAGTTAGAGGTTGATGCTGATGGGTCATTGCTGATCCATATAGATGGGTTATCTTCCATTTCAGTTTAGGAACCCATCTTTTTGAAACAAATGCCCCTTGCTGCTATCTACACCATGAGTGAGATGAAGATACATGTGCTGAGCAGAGAAAAGATGAAAGAAGCAAAAGACTTTTCCAATATGATCAAGGCCATTATCAATCCCTCAATGGTACAACCTAAATCATAAATAGAAGCTGCTGCAACTTTATCCCTAAAAGTCCAACAGAAGACATCACAAGAAGACCAACCAGAATCTTCACAACCACCAACTCCATCATAATCTTGAGGAACCTAGGCAGTGTAATCCTTAGGGGGAGTATTGTTAGACCCTGAAAGGATCATACTTACAAACTCAAGAAGTGGTTAGAGGTTGTTCTGGTTGGAGAACATTAGTTACAGAAAACAACAGAAGACAACAAAAGACAAGAAAAGACAAGTATAAAGCACCCGCATTTGTTAATGCGGATGACTAGTGAACAAATACGGACAAGTGTTTGTTCACCCACATTAACAACTGCGGATCAAGACAACTAGTGCTGAATAGAAGTGTTCATCCGCATTTGTCCATGTGGATGAACTAAAGAAATGTTAACAAAGATTGTTCACCCGCATTAGTCCATGCGGATGAACAACAGTAAATGCGGACAAAGATTGTTCACCCGCATTAGTCCATGCGGATGAACAATAGCAAATGCTGACAAGACTTATTCATCCACATGAACTAATGTGGGCAAGCAAAAACAAATACTAATGAAGACTTGTTCATCCGTATGAACTAATACGGATGAACAACTTACACTGTTTTATATTTATTTTGTACTTAGACTAGATTCACTTGTATAGATCAGGGTTAGTTTAGTCTTTTGTACAGGCAATGTATATGCCTATAAATAGGGTCACATACCCTAACTTTGTAAGTTTTTGACTTCAGCAGTAATATCCATAATATTTTACAACATTTACTACTGTTCTTGATTCTATTACATTCAAGCGTTTACTACAGCAATTAATGTTCTTTAATATAGTAATTCCGCTGCTATATTATTGACTTAGTTCACATATTCGATCCAAGGTTGAGTCACATCAACCGAGAATATCATTCTCAAACCCAGTCATATTCCTCAGAAGACTTGCTTAATCTTCCTCTGCATGATTTCTTTGACATGAGAAGGTTCTATGTTAGTCTAAAGGATCCAGACCTAATGATGAAGAAAGGTATGCTAAGGATCCTAATATGGACTATCAAAATCTAAAGAACTTCTCTGTTTTGGTAGCATCAGCCTAGGGGGAGTTTGTAAGATCATCTGAAGATTATGAGGCTGATCCAACCAATAAGCCAGAACAACCTAGTCTTCCATGCATGCACTAAAGAAGAAAGATGAACTAGCTTTGGAAGTCTTACACTCTCAAATGTGTCTAAGTGTAAGATCTTCCGAAGCTAATAGTTTAGAAGGAGTTACGTCGGAAGTTTCACACTCAAACAGAAAAAAAATATTCTAAGTGTGAAATCTTCCGAAGCCAAAGACCAGCATCTTCCGAAGCCAAAAATGAAATCTTCCGAAGCTTCAGAGACAAAGTCTTCCGAAGCTGTGAAGACTGATTTCTTCAGAGGACAAAGAAAATATGCTTTCTCTGAATCAACTTTTTATAAAGTTGACATATTTTCGCTGCCTGCTCTGGTGGTTCACCTACTTTACATAAGTTAGTGAAACTCCTATGCTTTATCAAAAAGTAGGAATGGCCTTTGTTTGTAACTTACCTTACTTGTTCCTGTAGAATTTTTTCATTAGGAAAAGTCAGTGAGCTATGGCATGTCATAGTCACTAGTCAAAAGGCAATCTGCCGTTTGACTTTAGATTGATCTTGTTGTCTAGATTAGTCAAATCCTGACTGTCTATACATGTAAGTGACGGTTGTAGGTTGTAGTATAAAAGTGTCTTAGGTTCTTATAATTTCTTTATACTTTGTAACACTTGTAAAAGAACTTGAGATCATATACAACATCCTTGAAAACCAATCTTGTGTTCTTGTGTTGTTCTTAGTTTTGTCTTTTAATTTACTTGTGTTCTTAGTATCATCTGTCTCTAGTTACCAGTTCCCTATTTGAATTGTTAAGTGATCTAAGATCTCCTCCGTGTGAAACTAAGTGTAAAGTACCCTTACCCGGTCCTACAATTGGTATCAGAGCATTCTAGGCTCTTGATTGTAAGATCTCACCATCTTTAATCCTCTTAGCTTCATATATCACTTAACTCTTCAAATAGCAGCTATCTCTAAGGCTGATATGGAAACTGGAACTATGACAAATTCCCCACTGATCACCCCTGAGGATTTTGACACTTGGTGCCAAAGAATGGAAGGCTTCATCAAGTCTCAAGATTCCATGATGTGGGAGTCTATTGTCAATGGACCTCATGTACCATGGACCTCTTCAGCTGCTGCTGGTGGTGGCATGATACCAAAGGAGAGGGCTGACTTTTTGATGTTAAGTACCCTTATCCGGTCCTACAAAACACAAGTACCCACACCTCTTTTTTGAATCTGTAGCCTCCACAAGTTGAATTTCGACGACGAAATTCCTTCAACTAGGGGATACTGTAACATCCATGACTCTTGTACTTATGATTTCTGTTTATATAAATAATATTTCATCTATGTTATGTATAACATTGTCATAACACGATTACATATTTCTCTAATCAACAAAAAAGTTCATATGTGAAAGTTGTCACATGCTTTTATTATTTCAAGTTATACTTTATATATTATCTGCTTATTATAGCATATGACTTATTTATTTTTTTGAAGCTTAATTATAACATAAAAGTATTTATAATAACCTTATATTAATTTAATCGTCACTTAACATGTTACATGGAACATCCTAGACTGCTTTCATTTTGTAACACATTAAAAGTATTTATGTGACACATTTAAAAAGTTGTCACAAGTTTTTCCCCCAAACTATTTTAAAAATTCCCCCTCATTTCTACTTACCATGTTTAATGCCTACAAATCTACCTATAAATACAAGGGCACCCCTCCCTTATTTCTTGCACCTTTCCACTACACCATTCATGAGAAAAAAATTACTCTTCCTCGCTCTCTATAATCATCCTCCTCAAGCATTTCAAGAGATTTTAAGATTTAAAAACTTTTAAGGTTCTTAGAAGGTAGGTTTTAAGTTTATATTTAATCTTATTTTTTTGTACCATGTTCATATAATCATTATAATCCACTCATGTTTATGACTCCACGAAATCCATACACCTTGGTGTATCGGTGGACGAGACAAAGAACACAATTGAGATGATCAAGTTTATAAACTATGGTCACCCTTAATGTTCTTGCATTAGATTTTGTTTTAAAAGCACTAAAGTTTTCAATAAACCATGACAGATGTTAATTCTATGATTATATGTAGTAATCACTCTACCACACAGGCTTATATTTTCATTATATCTAAAACGCACCAAAACTCCCAAAAGATCACTTATGTGAATGTTTCTGTTTTGGACTGCAAACTGAGATGAACTTTATTGAACAATAACGTTTTCATAACAAAATAAAATAATGTAAACTCTAGTCCCATGAGTTAGTTCGATGAATTACCTTTCCAAAGATGTACTAAACGCTTTGAATCATTTCGTTTGATCACGCAAACAGCCTAAACAAATCAGATGTGCAATTCTGGACATTCTAATTTGGATGACTGTTTAGATGCGTTTCTGTGATCCAAATGAAAAACTTTTTTAAGTAAGTTTCGTGAAACACTTTAATCTACCATTCTGTAAATTTTCATAATTTTTGAATGTCGTTTACTATTTTGAAATGCATATAAAGCTCATCACAGATTGCTGAAAATTCTGATTCGCAGGACAGCCTGTAAAGATTTATGATTTTGACATATTTTCGGGTCCCAAATTGAAAACATTACTAAATGAAAATTGTTCACAACAATTTAATTTAGTTGACTGGAAATTTTCATAATTTTTCATAAATGTTGGCTATTTTTAACAAATGTCCAAAGTTCAACACACATTTCTGTCAAATCTGAGTTTTTTTAAAAACTAACATTTCTTCTTTTATGCTTTGATCATCTTGATCAACTAACAACACTATATTTCATATAACCTAAACTACTATTTTCTATCACCTTAGGTTTTCGTCCTTAACCATCGCGCACACACCAAGAACTCAAGAAACTCATCAAAATCACAAAGTGAGATTCATAGCGACCTTTTCAACTTTTACACTTTGGGGATTGAACATGTATATGTTGGCCATATCACATAAACATTTTCATAAAACAAATTCTTAAACAAGTAATATCAACTATGTGCTTGGTATTTGAATACTATATGATAGTTTTGCAATCATTAACTTGGGTCAAGATGTATACTTCTGGCAAAACATGCTTGACCTTCCTCTGCATGATCTTTTTGACATGCGAAGCTACTATGAGAGTCTAAGTAATCTTGACCAACTGATAAAGAAGGGTCTTGATTCTGATGAGGAATGTCAACAGATGAAGATCAAGACTTAAAGTTATTCACAAGCTTTGTAGCATCAGCCTAGGGGAGTTTGTAAGAGTTAACTTATAGGCTGATGCAACCAAAGTTCTTTGAGCATGCACCCTAAAATAAAAAGGAAGTTACTTCGAAAGAATTGACAAAAGCACTAAAAAATGAAGCCAAAGACCATTTTTTCTAAAGCCAAAGATGAAGCCTTCTGAAGCTTCAAGACAAAGTCTTCTAAAGCCAAGATAATGATTTCTTCCGAAGACATAGAAGACATGCTTTCTATGACATGCTTTTGACAAAAGATGAAACACTTTTCGCTGCCATCTCTGAAGAATCACTAACTTATACAAGTTGTTGATATCTCCATACCTTTGTCAACTATAGATTAAGGTCTTAGAGTGTGTAACTTTCTACTTTGTACTTTTATTCTTTTTATAATAGATAAGGATGTGACCTATGGTCTGTCATAGTCACTAGTCAAAAGGCAATCTACCTTATGACTTTACATTGATCATGTTGTCTAGATTAGTGTTCCAGCTGACCTTCAAAGTATGGCGGGCTGTAGGATGTAGTATAAAGTATCTCAAGTACCAATCCTTAGGACTAAGCCTTGTAACATTTGTAAAACACTTGAGAGCAAAATATTTATTCTTGAAAACCAATTGTTTGTGTCCTGTGTTTGTTATTACATTTGTTCTTTGTTTCATAAGCCGATTTCTTATTTGATCTATTAAGTGTTCTTGTTTGCTTCTTTCCAACCTTGTGAAACTGTTGCATTGCTCCCCTTCATCGGTCCTGTAAGAATATATCCTCAAAAAGGAAATTATTTACCACATAGTATGTATGTCTTTTGACATATCTTTTATTTATGTGCACATTGGCATCTTTTTTCCTATACGGCATTTTAGGCATCTTTTTGCTTTTTTTATCATGGTATAGCTTCCTTTGGTTTGCTTTTCTTTTTTTTAATTTCATATATATATATATATATATATATATATACGTACACACACACACACTTATGACAATCACTGATTTAGAGTATGACAAGACTGTAAGTCTTAGTCTGTTTTATTATGGACTCAGTGTTATCATAAAACCTTGATATGTTATCCACTTCAGACATATCAGATTTAGTTCTAGTGCATCACAAGTCATACTACTTTTTATTTTTGTGGGTAGAGCCTGTCAACATATCAAACAAAATCGGAGATGGTTCCTTTTTAAGCCTTTTTATGTAATATATATCAAAATCAAGAAATTTACTACCATTTTCTTTTATACAAAAAATTTGATTTTTAATTTTCTTTTTCATAAAATATAAAAAACTAAAAATCATTTTTAAATCATTTTCAAATTTTCACTCCCCTAAACCAAAAAACTTTTTCATAACATTTTAAAATTTCTCCCCTAAAATTTTGATTATTCTCTTAGAAAATTACACTTTCAACAAATTACAAGAAAAAAATATTTTTGGGAATATTTCTAGTGTAATCACTAAAAGTTAATCATTCCTGAATATTTTACTAGAAAGTCAAAATGAAAATGATCAAACGTCTTGGTAAACAAGTTAGCAATGTTTTCATCAGATGTGACTTGGGCAAGACGAATAAGTTTTCCATCAAAACAATCACGTATAAAATGCATGCAGATGTCTATGTGTTTTGTTTTGAATGTTGAATTGGATTTTTGACAATGTTATTAACTATAACGTTATCACACCAAATTGTAGTATTAAAGATGTTAATGCCATAATCAAGTAGTGTTGCTCTATTCGGACAATTTGTGAACAACAACTTGATGCCATCACATATTCAGCTTTTACAGTAGAAGTGGAAACAGTGTTCTGCTTCTTGCATTGCCATGAAATCAATTTGTTGCTAAGGAATTGACTCTACATGTAGTTGACTTCCTGTCCAAATTACAATCACCATAATCACTATTAGTATAAGCATAAAAGTTAAATTCAGAATTTCTAGGATAAAAAAGTCCAAGTTTTGGTGGCCTTTGAGATAATTGAAAATCCACTTGACAACTTTCATGTGAGACTCCTTTGGATTACTTTGATAATATGCACACTGAAAAACAGTAAACATGATATCAGGCCTTCTTGTAGTGAGATACATCAAGGATCCAATCATTCATCTGTACATATGTTGATCAATGTTTGCACCCATGAGATAAGGAGATAAAGTGGGACGGGATGACACACAAGTTGGAGCTATCTTAGAATATTGAAACTTGTATTTTTCTAGAATACTATGTACAAATTTTTCTTGATGTATCAAAATACCTTGTTCATCTTGTTTAACTTGAATACCCAAGAAAAATGAAATTTCGCCAAGTGAGCTCAACTCAAACTTTTTCGTCATCACCGCTTCAAACTCCTTACACATATCATCATTTGTAGATCCAAAGATAATGTCATAAACATAGATCTAGACAAGAATTAGATCATCACCAGTCTTTCGTATGAACAAAGTTTGATCAATAGCACCTCTAGTGTAAGCATTTGCAGGCAAATGTTCAGTGATAATGGCATACCAAGCATAAGGTGGCTGATGTAAACCATAGAGTGCTTTGTCTAACATGTAAACTGTAAGACCCGGAAAATTTTAAAAGACGAGAAAGAAAGTATAAACGTGATGAAAAGGAAGAAACACAATTTAACCCAAGTTGAGGGGCTAAATGTGTCAAAAGGATAAAAAGAATAAAAGTGGGTGCATAAAGTGGGCATGGCCGCCCAAACTTTTCTGCATATCTTCTTTTCACTGGATTTTAGAGAGAGAAAGAGCTGAGCTCTCGGGTTTTTGAAGAAGAAAAGAGGAAAAACCGAATTCAAGGTAAGAATTCTTGGCTTTATGTTGTTCTTGGCCGACCTATGCTTTGGTTATATGATTATGTGTTTGTTTGTGTGTTCGGGTTGTGTGATTTGGTGGGTTTTAGGTGGTTGAACTCATAGTGCAAACGGGTTGAAGGAAGTCATACTCAAAGGCTGCTAAGGTGAGTTCTAGAACCCCTTTTTACTTGTTTTAACTGATTTTGGGGCTGGAAATGCATGTATGTATGTTTTTACGAAAATGGGTTTTGTACCCGTAGGTATGTGTATGTGTGAATGTGTGGGTGGGTTATGATTTTGGTGATTTATGATGTTATGAGGATGCCATGTTCATGTTATGATGCTTAGAATGCTTGAACTAAGCTTAGAACATGATAAACTGATGATTTGGGGCTGATTATGATGTTATTCATATGTATTGATTGCCTATGCGCCTGGATTTGGCCCATGCACCCAATGGTTGAATTTGCTTAAGTGTTTCCCCATGCGCCCAAAACCCATACGACCGAATAGTATCCATGCGCCTAGAATAGGCTGAATTTGACTAAGTGTTCCATGCGCCCAAAACTGCCCATGCGCTTGCATAGTGCCCATGCGCCTAGAAATTTGCTCAGGAGTCTAAGTGTTGGGTCATTCACCCAAATAGTGCCCGTGCGCCTGAAAGTTCCCCACGCGCCTAAGTGTTCCCATGCACCCAGAAGGCCATGCGCCTGCATAGTGCTCATGCGCCTATGCCTTAGAATATTTTTTGAATTTTGGGGAAAATGTAAAGTGTAGGCTTTGACTTGGGATGTTCCCTAGGGTAATGTGGGTTGACATTATGATGTCATACGTGATGTGATGATGATGCTATGTATGGTATGGTTATGTTTATGTTATGTTCCTTATTATGTATGTTTATTTTCCATGGCTTTACGTGGTATGATTATGAAAAGTAAATGGAAAGTATTATGTAACGTAAAGTGGAAGATAATGAAAAGGGGAAGGTAAGGAATGTGAGAATGCATGCATTAGCGAAGTAATTAATGAATGAATGGAAAAGTATTGCAAGCAAAGGTTGAGGTGAGTGACTGTGTTGTCACAAAAGACTTGTATGCTAAAGGTTGAGGTGAGTGGCTATGTTGTCACAAAAGACTTGTATGGCAAAGGTTGAGGTGAGTGGTTGTGTTGTCACAAAAGACTTGTATGCTAAAGGTTGAGGTGAGTGGATGTGTTGTCACAAAAGACTTGTATGCTAAAGGTTGAGGTGAGTGGCTGTGTTGTCACAAAAGACTTGTATGCCATAGGTTCAGGTGAGTGACTATGTTGTCAAAAAAGACTTGTATGCCAAAGGTTGAGGTGAGTGGCTGTGTTGTCATAAAAGACTTGTATGTTAAAGGTTGAGGTGAGTGGCTGTGTTGTCACAAAAGACTTGTATGCCAAAGGTTGAGGTGAGTGGCTGTGTTGTCACAAAAGACTTGTATGCCAAAGGTTGAGGTGAGTGACGATGTTGTCACAAAAGACTCGTAATGGATTCAACCCATCAAATTGACCCGGATCGTTGTCGCTTACCCGGTGCTGGTGCCAGGCTTTGTGCGCAATGAATGGAAGTCTGATAACCTTCGGCCCAGTACCCGTTTTGTGCTTACGTTTGGGGTATATCTGATGACATTGATCCGTAAGGAATGAATGAAGGAAGGTTAATGAATGAAATGTACGGAATGAAAGATAAGGAATGATAAAGATGACGTACGATGATGAATGAACGGAAGTCAACGAATGACGATGAAAGATAATAATAAATTATTATCTATGTGTACGTATGATGCATGATCACATGTGAAAGTAATAAAGAATGGTTTTAAACGAAAGAAAAGTATTTGTTTTATAAAACTAGAACTCACTCAGCAATGCTGACTTTTATGTGTTTCCAGTTGGCAGGTAATGTTGTTGAGGATGGTACGGGCCAGCTACATGGCATTTTTGGATGGCATCCGTGTTTAAATTATAATGTTTTTGTGATGTAATGCAACGAGTAATATTTTGTAATCTGTCAACGATGTATTATTTTGCAAAAGCAATTATATATATAGTTTGTTTAAAGGAATTCCGCTGCAATATTTAGTAAAGTTAATGTATGTTTTATGCTTTGAGTGCAATGATTGACCAGCTGTGAGCATCCCAGGATCGGGGCCTTACATAAACATAGCAGGATGATCTGCACTTCAAAACACGGAGGTTGGCAAACATAAGTTTCTTTTTTCATTTCCCATACAAGAAAGCAGTCTTCCCATCCATTTGATAAACTTTGAAGTTCATGAAGGAAGCATATGGATGAAATATACGAATGGCTTCAAGTCCAGTCATAGGAGCATATACTTCTTTAGAATCTAATCCTTCAACCTGATACAATCATTGTACAATAAGTCGAGCTTTTGTTGAGAATAATAACACATTTCTCATCCGTCTTGTCATCAAATATCTATGTAATTTTGATGGGAAACTTATCCGTAGGTAGTTCACATAAATAACACACATCTAGCTTCTTGAATTTCATCAATTGATCCTGCATTACATCAACCCAACTATTTTCGTTCAAAGCCATTTCCACATTTCTTAACACAATTTGAGAAATAAAACATGTATTGATGTCTCTTAATTGACTTCTTGTATGAACGCTTCAGATAATGGATCGATAATTGCATCAGTTAGATGGCTTTTATGAATTCTCAATTAAGGAATCTCATCTTCAGAAATAACTTTATGTAAGTTAGAAATGTGACCAACAGGTTCATTCTCAACAACACCTCCTTCTGGTTAATAAACAATTGTTTACTATTATAAAGGTCACATTTATGATGAATGAGACTTAGTAGATGAATATTCAAAAGGTACTTGAATTGTTTCAATTGGAATATCTTATGTATAAGAAGTTTGGTATCTAAACACTATGGAGCCTGTTTAACACCATGATCATTGGGTCTTAATTTAGACATTTGTGAAGGAGTGTTATCTGATTCAAGAACTTGATCTAGAATTGGATTATATGGTTGAAGAGCTAAAACATTTGAAAAAAATTATTGATTTTGATATGGAATGACAACTTTTATTAGAAAATACATAAGTGATTGTTGATGTCAACGGGTTTATCTACAGAAACATGAGAACATCATTTAAAAGTGTCAAAAAATGCAGCCTAATCATATACCCAAGCAATAGTTGATGCAACATAAGTTTTGTTAGATTCGTGCCAATATATATTATATGACTCTATTATATTTTTGTTCTTTTTATATAAACTAGATATTAAACTTTGTTAGCTGAATAACCAATAAAATAACAATCATCAGCCTTTTCATCAAATTTAGATTATAAATCAGATATGTGTAATAGAGTGCAACAACAACCAAATGATTTAAAATATTTGACTTCAGGTTTTTGTTTAAAGAATATTTCATAAGGAGTCATATTTTGTTGTTTGTTAATCAAGACACTATTCTAAACATAACAAGCAGCATTAACGGCCTCTACAGCTGATAGCATTATGGAGTTAATGCTACACAGAATTGTCTAGGTATCCCTTTTAAATCAAAGAAATCATTTAAGATAAGATTACAAAATTCTATTCCATTATAGCGAATGCACTTATTTTTTTGTCAGTTTGATTTTTCATAAGATCCATAAACTATATTTGCAAATGAGGCGTTTCATTCTTAGATGGTAAAAAGAAAATCCAAATAAATCTAGAAAAATCATCGGTAATAACCAAATAATATGGTAAATGAGGCGTTTCATCCATAGATGGTAAAAAGAAAATCCAATAGAACTATGTGTAATTGGTTTATGAGGAAGTTTATGTTGTTTACCCTCGGTACATGACAGATCATGTTTAACAAGTTGAATTTCTTTCAATGGTAAACCCAAAACATGATTTTTTATGACTAACTTATTCGTGTTTTTTATATTGACATGTCAAAGATGACGATACCATCACATTAAATCACTCTCTGAAGCTATTGATAACATGCAAGATGTTGTTACCAAAGAGTGTGGACCATTTATATCCAACAAATATGTATCTTTGTCTCTCGGGTCCTTAACAACACCCATTCCTTGTTATTACAAAACCAGATTTAATTATTAGTGAAATATGTGAAATAATGTTTGTCACAGATTTGAGAAACACTTACAAAGTTATGTTTTAATTCTTTAACAGAACTTACATCTTTAAAACTTAACATACCATTTGTCACTATATCTTTCTTGGTAATTTTATATCCTTTGTCGTAGGCAAAATAACGTAAAAACCATTATGAGGTTGAAAATTATGTAACACTGATATGTTTTCAGTCACGTGTCTAGAACAACCGCTATCAACATGTCATAAGCTATCAATAGTGTTCCTTGGTTATTCGTACACATATATATGAATTAATCAGCTTTTAGGAACCCAAGCCATTGTTGTCTTGAGAACATTGTTTTCATTAAAATATGTAACCGATTTTAATGTCATATCCCGTTTATCACTGAACACATAATCTCTGTTACTATTGTTTTGACCTTGACTTTCCGTTCTTGAGCATGTTTTGTTAATTGTTTGTCATTTTTATTCAAATTATTACTTATTAATTTGTCATTACTTTCATCAATATAGTGTGATTTCTTAATCACATTTATCTTGCTCAATTTATCATTTATTAAAGTTTTTGGTTTTTCAACAAAAGATTTCGAATGAATTGAATTTTTATTAAACTTTGCATTTACAAAAAAGGATTTTATATTTTATGAAATAGAATTGTGAAATCATTGTCTACTTATGGATTTGTGTTGATGAATACAATTTCTTACCATGTGATTTGTTTCCCACAAACAAAACAACATGATTTTTGTATTTTGTTTGTGTATTGCCAATATTTTTTACATGCATATTTCCCTCAAACTATTTATGATAACCACCAAAGTTATCATAGGTTTTAGTGTATCTTTAGTTATTTGTTTCTTTAATAGTCTCTCGTTTCTCTTTATCAACATGAAATTTTATAGCATGATCTAAAAGAATAAAGAATTATTCTTTGTCTTTTGCATTGACTCCTTAATAAATGTGACATGATCTGTGGCTTTGCCCCTTTGTGAAACTGTTGCTGGAATTGGAGTAGTCTTAGTGATACCTGAGCTAAACATATCTTGTTTCAAATAGTTAACATCAAGTAAGATTTATTTTTAAAGAATAGAGAATTCGTTTCTTTAAAAATATAGTTTCCCTTATCTATATTGCCTTTTGAATCAATTTTTCTTGAAATTAGTTTTTTTGAGAACCCTAATTTTGGGCTGGAAATTTTTTTAAGATACCTTAACGGGCCACACAATGATCACATCGAAGGCCCAACACCATTGGACTCCGAAACATATACACTCACAACATAATGGACTTGGGCCCATCAATCTTTAAACTGGTCGTTGGGCCACAATGATAAACGAGCTTGGCCCACAAAACTCTAATGGGCCATTGGGCCACGTTATGATATTGTTCGTGATATAACGACATTAATGAGCCATGGACCTTATGCGTTAGCGGAATTATTTGCCAATTACAGTTTTAAACAATAAGCTATTATAGATGAACCTTATTACTTAGCAATATAGATTTTGCACGATAAGTAAGCAAATTAATCAAACCCATATGCCGCGAAATTAATGAAGGAAATGTATGAACCCAATTACGTGAATTTAAAAACTAAAAAACTTATAATAAATAAGGTTACTTTTAATGAAGCCACTAGTATAATTAAAATTATAAAAACACTTGCAAAATATGAATCTTAAAAAAATAATAAGAAATTCTAGAAAACTAAATAATAAACCCATATGATACTTACACCATAATAAATTAAAATTAAATATAGAATATTATCTAACTAAGTAAATCTTAGAAAAATCCTACTTAATTTATCTAAAATACTAAAGATAATCCTAGAAACCTATAATAAGACATAACCTCAAATGCATGCACCTAATATATATATATATA
>CM046435.1:27099039-27116539 GCA_025506505.1 Flaveria sonorensis | reverse complement strand
TTACCAGTTCCCTATTTGAATTGCTAAGTGATCTAAAGTTCTCTCCTCATGTGAAGCTAATTGCAAACTTAAGCACCCTTACTCGATCCTGCAATTGGTATCAGAGCATTACAGGCTCTTGATTGTAAGATCTTACCATCTTTAATCCTCTTAGCTTCGCACATCACTTAACTCTTAAATGGCAGCTATCTCTAAGGCTGATATGGAAACTGGAACTATGACAAAGTCCCCACTGATCACCCCTGAGGATTTTGACACTTGGTGCCAAAGAATGGAAGGCTTCATCAAGTCTCAAGATTCCATGATGTGGGAGTCTATTGTCAATGGACCTCATGTACCATGGACCTCTTCAGCTGCTGCTGGTGGTGGCATGATACCAAAGGAGAGGGCTGACTTCTCTGAAGAAGACTGGAAGAAGATTGACATTGATCAGAAAGCCATGATAGCCCTTCAGACTGCTCTTCCAAATTCCATCTATAGAGGTTTCAAGAAGTGCAAGACCGCTAAACAACTGTGGGATGCACTGAAACTGATGTATGAGGGGTCCAATGAAGCCAAGGTAAACAAGAAGGACCTCTTGAAGCAGCAGTTTGAAAATTTCACCTTCAAGACAGGTGAAACCATGACTCAATAGTATTTCAGGTATGTTGAGATTGTGGATACTCTGGCTGATGTTGGAGTAACTATTGAGAATAGGGATATTGTTAGGAAGTTCATGTCCTCTCTTCCCAGATAATGGACACACTATTATGTGGTCATTAAAAGGACTGAAACCTCAAGACCCTGACTCTCACTGAGTTATATGGAATACTCAGTGGATACCAGATGGAGATGAACATACAAAACCCATCTGGTAACTCCAACACTCACCAGAGGTTTGCCCTTCATGTGGGGGAAAGGGATTGCAGAGAACCATAGTACCATCTTATCTGCTACCCTGAAACTTCACAAAAGGGTCCTTTCATCCCAGAGACACCCAGAGAATGCTACATCCAAGGATTTCCATTCCAAGAGACAAGCACCTCTCAAGCCTTTATCCCTACTTATGAAAGTTCTGGCAACTTTCTTTTCACTCTTAAAGACCTGGATTGTATCCATCTAGATAATCTGGATTACAAGGAGATAGTCTAGCAGATGGCTCTTCTCACTCATAGAGCCTAGAAGTTCTACAAGAGGACAGGGAGAAGGTTTCCTAGCAATGCTGGCAGCAGCAAGTTTGGATTGGACAAGAGCAAAGTTGAGTGTTACAACTGTAATCACATGGGTCACTTTGCCAGAGAATGCAAGGCACCTAAGTCAAATGGAGGCCAAACATCATCCAGGCCAAACTACACTGATGGAGGGCACCCATTATGAGAAGCCAAGACAGCAAGCTGCTGTTGCCATTAAAGAAGGAGGCTTTGACTGGAGCTTTCAGGCTGAAGATGCTTCACCAAATCAAGCACTCATGGTTGACCATGATGAGGCTAAGGTACTAGAACATCTTTGCTCTCCTGAATGTATTGCTAAAGTTAATAGATACAGGTCCTACAACTTGGAAATAAGATCTGATATTGAGTCCTTGAATATCCTAAAAGCTGATTTTAAAAGTGCTGAAAATGACTATAAACTTAAGATAGAAGATCTAGAGAAAACAATTTCAACTCTTAAACATGAGCAAACAAATTACAGGACTCAAATTAAAGATCTCATTACCAAGTTGACTGAATGCCAGGCTGAGCTTGTGATCAGCAAAGCCGAGGCTGAAAAATGTGTTCTTGAAGAAGAGACCTTTAAGAACATCATATCCTCATCTCTGCATGCAAAAGTTTGTTATCAAAATAAGCAGGGACTAGGATCTACTGAGATAGCTCCTCCATACACTCTATTATCTGTATGATCTCTAAGGTGTGGAACTAGTGAAGATGAGCTTCCCCTTATAGACCCTAGTGTTGAAGAGGATGAAGAGGAGATGGTAAGGGATGACTCTGAAATGAGTGAAGAGAGTCAATCCAAAAAGGGTCACCATGCTCCTAAGGAGAGTAAGAACGCTAGTATGACAAAGACAAAGAGGAAGAACTTGATCAAAAGAGCAAAGAGAAGATCAAAGAAGGCTCAAGAGATCAAGGCCACTTTTGACTCCAAGCAGAAACAAGTGTTCATCTCTACAGGGTTTGAAGTGGTAAAGGCTGAGGAATCAACTACAATCTCTAGTACCAGGAGTTTTAGTACAGTTCCAACTCATTCTAGAAAAGAGAAAGCTGAATTGTTGTGTACCACTGCTACACAATCTGAACCATCCTCCTCTAAGAGCAAGTCTATCCCTAAGAAGATTATTGCATCATCTGTGAAGAAAAAGTGGAGAAAGAAAGTGTTCAAGCTCAGTTTTGGTCTCAGAAGAAGACTCCAGAAGGAAGCAAATGGACTGCATCATGTGTGGTAGTACTTCTCATTTGGCTAAGGATTGCATCTACAATCCCAAAAGCACTATCCACATGATCAAAGAGAAAGCTTGTGGGAAGAAGAACGAAAAGCTAGCTTCTGAAGGAAAATCTATTTCCTTCTGAAGCTCTAAAGTGAAAAGAAACACAGGTGGTAAATTGCCTTCGGAAGTAAAAATGGTATCGGAAAAAAGGAATACTTCCGAAGCACCAAAGCCAGCTGCAGTAAAACCTAGATCTTCCGAAGGCCCAATCTCCAAATCTTCCGAAGTTGTTAAAACTTCTGAAGCTTTGAAGGTCAAGCCCAATCTTTCGAAGGTGGTATGGAAGATAAAGGAAAACCATGTGACTGAATGTTCATCATCAGCAAAAGCAAATGATCCTCAAAGCCTAAACATAGGACCACTTACTGTTTCATTATCTTCTATTCACTTTGACAAGCCCAAGACCAATGAGGCTTGGGTTCCCAAATGTAACTAAATCATCTCTCTTTGTGCAGGGGCAGCTGAAAACCAACAAGAATGTATGGATCATTGATAGCGGCTGCTCGAGACACATGACAGGCAATCGCTCCTTGCTTCAAAACTTTGAGAAGTTTGATGGAGGGCCAGTTGCTTTTAGAGGAGATGCATGAGGTTACATCACTGGTAGGGGCATGGTCTCAAATGGTAAGCTCAGCATTTAGAAGGTAAACTTTGTGCAGGAGCTTAGATATAATCTTTTGAGTGTGTCCCAATTTTGTGACCAAAAACATCACATGCTCTTCACTGAGCATGAGTGCATTGTTCTCAAGCCTAAGGTGGTTATTCCTCAAGAGTACATCCTGCTCAGAGCCCCCAGGAAGGAAAACATGTACAAGATGGATCTGCAAGAAACAACTCCCTCCGGAGAAGTGTCTCGCTTTCTATCTAAAGCAAATAGTGATTAGTCTTTCCTCTGGCATAAACGAATATGCCATGTAAACTTTAAAAACATGAATAAATTGATTAAAAATGATTTGGTAACTGGAATGCCAAAGAAAGAGTTTACAAGTGATGACCATTGTGTTGCATGCCTGAAAGGAAAGCAGCACAAAGTGTCTCATAAGCCAAAGGAAACCAACTCCATCACTACTCCCCTACACTTGTTACATATGGATCTGTGTGGCCCCACCAGTGTAATAAGTCTAGGAAGGACCTCTTATTGTTTAGTGATCACAGATGACTTCACAAGATTCACTTAGGTCTTCTTCCTTATAACGATGGATGAGACTCCTGAGATCTTGAAGAACTTCATTCTGAAAATTGAGAATCAATGTGATCACAAGGTCAAAACCATAAGATGTGATCAGGGAATAGAATTTAAAAACCAAATCCTTGATACATTTTGTGATGAAAAGGTTATTTCAAGACAATATAGTGCTCCAAGGACTCCTCAGCAAAATGGTGTTGCTGAGAGGAGAAACAGGACACTTATTGAGGCTAGTAGAACCATGTTGTCTAACTCTAAACTGCCTATCACCTTTTGGGCAGAGGCTGTCAACACAGCCTGCTATGTGAAGAACATAGTTTTAGTAGTTAAGACTTATAGTAAGTCTCCTTATGAGCTATGGCACAAAAGGAGACCATTCATTGGTTTTCTCAAGTTATTTGGATGTCCATGCACCATCTTGAATACCAAAGATCAAGTAGCCAAGTTTGCTGAGAAATCAGATGATGGACACTTTGTTGGATAATCCTCTCAAGATAAGTCTTATAGAGTATACAACCTCAGAACTAGAGTAATTGAGGAGTCAGCCAATGTGACCTTTAATGAAAACACTCCAAGTGTTAAAGGTTCTGGTCCGGATTGGCTGTTTGATCTTGATTTAGTTACCGACTGTTTTAACAAGTTTTGTGAGAATGTTTCAGGATCTAGAGATAATATATCAACAGGTGATCCTCACCCAAGATTTTAGCTGAGAAGACCAAACAAGAATACTACTTCAGTTCCAATGGTAACTAACCCTGCAAGTGAAGCTCCTATCAGCACAAGCATGACAAATACTGCTGATTCATCTGAGATGCCTTCAAATTCCAACTCAGAGGCTCCAAATCCAGGTGAAGGAACTTCAAATGCAGAAGGAAATGGAGGTGGTGATAGTGATCAGGAATTTCTTGATGCTGATAACCACTCCATAGAAGACAACATTAATGATGTAACACACTCATTGGATCAAGCTTCTCTTGATAAGTGTGTTGATGTGGTGGGTAGCACTTCTTTGCCAGATCTAAATTTCTCTAACTTAGATCTCTCAAATCAACTTGCTGTGATCCCTCAACTTAGGATCCACAAGTCACACCCCACTACAAACATCATTGGAAATATTGACACAGGGGTGAGAACAAGAGGACAAACACATGAGAGAAATGTTTGTATGCATTCTTGTTTCTTATCCCAGATTAAGCCAAAGAAAGTTGATGAGGCTTTGAAGGATGGAAGCTAGATTGAGGCAATGCAAGAAGAGTTGCTTCAAATCAAAAGACAGAAGGTATGGAACTTATGTCCTCTTCCTCAAGGGAAAAGTATAATAGGAACCAAATGGTTATTCAGGAACAAGACTGATGATAGAGGGATTGTCATCAAGAACAAGGCTAGACTAGTTGTCCAGTGGTACACTCAAGAAGAAGGAATTGACTACACTGATGTCTTTGCTTCTGTAGCAAGACTTGAAGCTGTAAGAATATTCCTGGCTTATGTTGCATCCAAGGATTTCAAGGTCTACCAGCTTGATGTAAAGTGTGCCTTTCTCTATTGGGTGATAGATGAAGAAGTTTATGTTAAACAACCACCTGGCTTTGCAGACCCAAATCATCCTGATTATGTCTACAAGCTTGAAAAGCTCTATATGGACTGCATCAGGCTCCAAGAAAGTGGTATGAGACACTATCAAAGTATCTTTGTCAACATGGATATAAAAGAGGTACTATTGATGGGACTCTCTTCATCAAAGAAACTGGGAATGACATAATGCTAGTTCAGATATATGTAGATGACATCATCTTTGGTTCAACTAATCCAAAGCTCTGTAAAGTCTTTGAGAAGCTAATGAAGGATAGATTTGAAATGAGTGCCATGGGGGAACTCAACTTCTTTCTAGGAGTTCAAGTGAAGCAGGTTGAAAATGGAATCTTTATTAGTAAGTCAAAGTATGTACAAGACATACTTACAAGATTCAAGATGACTGATTGTAAGGCTGTAAAGACATCCATAGCCAGAAACCACTCACTTGGTCCTGATCTTGAGGGGGAGTGTGTTGATGAACATCTCTACAGGGCTATGATTGGGTCTCTTATGTACCTCACTGCTAGCAGGCCTAATATTATGTTTTCCACAAGCATATGTGCAAGATATCAAGCCAACCCCAAGATGTCACACCTAGTTACTGTGAAAAGAATTCTCAGATACCTCAAAGGTGCTCCTAAACTAGGCCTTTGGTATCCAAAGAATTCAGATTTTAATCTGTATGCTTATACAGATAGTGACTATGGTGGCAGCAACATGACTGCAAAGTCTACATCTGGGGATGTCAATTCATTGGTGGAAGGATAGTCTCTTGGCAATGCAAGAAGCCATCCTATGTGTCTGCGTCAACTACTGAAGCTGAATACATTGCTGTTGCAAGCTGTTGTGCTCAAGTGCTTTGGATTCAGAATCAGATGCTGGACTATGGATTCAATTTCAAGGAGACTCCTATCCACATAGACAACAACAATGCTATCTCTATTACAGAGAATCCTGTGCAGCACTCTAGGACCAAACACATCAACATCAGGTATCATTTGATTAGAGATAATTTTGAGAAAAAAGTAATCAAACTAATCCAGGTTAACACAAAAGAACAATATGCTGATCTGTTCACTAAAGCTTTTGATGAACAGAGGTTTAAATATCTTATATCAGCTATTGGGATGATTAACTTTGAATAGTTTTTTCTTTAAACACTTAATCAACATTATTTCTAAAATTTGTGTGTCCTAAGTTGTCTATATTATCACCTTCATAAGCCCAGTTCTCTTTGGAAGTAAATCAATTTTTTTAGATATTCCTTAATTTGTGAAAATTTATTATTTTGTCTCGGAAGAACTCAAATTACCTTCGGAATTTATGTCTTTAAATCATTTAACTATTTATAAGAGATTACCTTCAGAAGAAATTCTTAGAATATCTTTCAAAGCTTAAATGTGCTTATAAGTACTTAAATGCATTCAAAGAACACATATCTTCCGAAAGCAATTTCGTCTCGGAAAATTTATTATCTACAGATAATAATTTTCTGACTTAGTTCTTCTGAAGCAAAATTTATGTCGGAAGAAATTTCTTTAGGTATATTCCTTCCGAAGCCAAATTTTCAAAACTCTTTGAAATATCTTCCGAAGCAAAGTTGCCTTCGGATGCTTTTCTTAAAAAAAAAAACTTCCGAAGCGAAAATACCTTCAGAAGATTTTCAACTTCCAAGAAAACTAACTTTTTGGGCGCTTTTTCAGAAGTGGGACCCACTTGCGGATTTCAAAGTTTATCTTTTTATTCTAACTTTGTCTCAAATCCACTGCATATATCTTCTCAACGGTTCTATTTCTTTCTCTACTCTCACAATCTTTAACCTAACTTCACCCCAAACTCACTTTCTTATTCCTTTCTTCACTGATAAGCTTCGCCAAATGGCCAACATTGATCGAAGAAACGACCCTGATTTAACCATGCACCTACACAGGCAACACAATCTAGTTGCCCTATTGAACTCTAAGAAGGATCCAAGCTTCTTAGATGTTTGTATGTACCTTTCTTCATCTCACTACTTCACCTCCCTTACAATCGATCCTCCTTAGTATGAGGATCAGTTTCTTGAATTCTGGCGGACCTGTTAAGAGGTCACCATGGATGGGGAGAAGGCACTGTCTGCTATGGTGCAGGGGAGGACAATTTTCATCACTCCGGCAATCATAAACACCCATTTGCAATTGGATGATGAAGCAGGTGAACTGTCCTTTAAAAAATCTACTATCAACCATTTCTTCCAGCAGATGGGCTATGAAGGTGACTTCTCAGTCAAAACCTTCAGGATGGGGAAGGGCTCATCCCAGTGGAAGTACCTCCTCCATGTCATCATACACGGTTTATCTAACAAACATGGAGGATGGGATCAAGTTCCAGAAGACCACTCCTTCATAGTCCATGGGATGGTACAAGGGGTTAAGTTCAAGTACTCCCAGTTTGTTCATACAAATTTACTTGCTAACTTGGACTCCTTAGAATATTACATGTTCCCCAGGTATGTTCAACACATTCTCAACTGTGAATTGGCACCACAGTTGAGGGGAACAGGAAATATTCTTAAATTGGGACAAATGAGGCCTGGCATTTTCAAAATCTTAAAGAAGCCAACAGTTGGCTTCACAAGGGTAGAAACAACCCTTGTCCCACAAATGTTTGAGCTTATTGCTCAGGGTGACAACCTAGCAGCACCAGCTAGTGTTGATCCCACACCCTCCACTTCTCAACCACCTCAAACACAGCCTACCATCACCATCACCTACAAAAGAAAATCCAAACGAACCCCTGCACTTGCTACTGAGCATGTACAGGCTCCTATATCACAACCCATACAGGAGGAAGTGGAATCTTGAGTTCCCACATCCCCTGAGGAGAAGACCACTCCCATCTTTCCAATAATCAGTTCTGAGGTTCCTCATGCTCAGGCTGATGAGCTCATTACCCAAACAACTTCTAGCCTTCACTCTGAGTCTTTAAACTCAAGTGATCAACCTTCAGGGGATAGCTACAATCCCCAACCTCTAGATCTCAACCAACCAATACCCAACTTAGACTTTTATCATAAAGAGGACTTGGATATCAGTGAATACCATGAGTCTCTCTTCTCCACCCTTGCTCAAAGAGAGATGAGTATTTCTGACTCACCCACGTCTAGCCCACATCATCTACCCTCCACTGAGGTGGATGTTCCTGAACAAGTTCAGGAGATCCACATGGAAGAGGCTCTCACTTTTGCAAGTGATAACACCAATAGGACCTCAACCATGGCAACCTAGCCTCTTGACACTTTTCTGGAAGCTGTTATTAGGCAGGGGAAATCCAGCAGCCAAGAACACCATGCTGGCGATAAGGAAGAAGACTTAGGTCCAATTCTCTTATCCCCCAGTGATTCTTCAACTGAAAATGAGGGGAGTCTGAAACAAAAGGTGCACAAACTGACAAAAACATGCACATACTTAGTTTCAAATATAGCTCACCTAGAATCTCAGGTGACTATCTTACAAAAGAGGGTCAATAACCAGCAACTTGAGATCACCGATCTTAAGGGCTAGTTAGCTAAGAGACCAAAGGAGGACAACTCAACCAGGTCCATAAGAACCTGTGGATGTCTTGCACCAATTCCCCAGCTCACCTAGTCAAGAGGGTGATGCTACTAAAAAAGGGGAGAAGTCTTGATAGCCAGAGAACCTGGGAGTTCTTCCTAGAGTATTGTCACACCCTCAATTTCCACAAACGGGGTATTACCGTTAGGCGTGTGACTTCCAGGATCTCAGCCACTAGTTACACCAAACGACACGTTAATTACAAAACATAGATTATTTATTAACGACTAAAATATCCCAAAAGCAGAGTTATTAACGTAACCATAATAGTAATGCGAAAGCATAAATAAATCATAAATCTTTAACCGGCGCAACACGCACAAAAAATATAAATGAAATTCATTTAGAAGTTGTAATTAAATCACGTGTGACGATGAATGCATGAATGAAATGTTCCTAAGCGTGCGCATCTTGTGAACCTGAAAGAAACATGCTAAAATGTCAACATAAAGTTGGTGAGTTCACAGAGTTTACAGAAAACAGTAATCATCAACATTGAAAATCAGATTTAGTAATCAAAGCATATCAGTAGGTAGCTAGCCTACTACAAGTCACTATGTGTATGAATTTCGCGACTGATCTGACAGTAATGTAATGTAATGAATGCCCCGGCTGTGGGTACCAAACCACAACACTGTATAACAGGCTAACCATTCACCCGTTCGACCTCCAGTCAAGCTAGCGTGACTAGCCTGGGTGGGGTTTGTCAAACCCAGTAGATCTACTAACAATCACCTCGCTACTACCATATTAACTGTCCGAATGAGGCGTAGTGGTAACACCATAGTACACAAGTATATGCAGTATTACAAATCTAAGTAACGAACAGTATATGAAAACAGCATGTTTCTCCCCCAAAAGATAGTATAGTATGAAAAGTGGGGCTGTAAACTCACCTTGAAAGCACAGCAACCAAGTAATGCAGAGAACAGGAAATTAGGTTTCCGATTAACCTGGATGTACATTTTTATAATTTACATTAGTATTAATTGTTAACTATGCGATCGTACGGTTTCGCGTTCAAGGTTCGGTTACGGTGTCGGTTATCGATACTTCCACATTCCTCAAACAAGCTCAAGCATACACAAATTCAAACGAATATAAAACCCAACCATTCACGCATACTCCAGCACATACATAAAGGTACTCTTTATATATATTTTTAATTATAAGACCTTTTTATTATAAAACTCATACGTTTGATCGTACATGGCATACACCCTTAAAGCATAACAGTTTATACGTAGCATAATTATAACAGCACACACACACACAGGATACATACATCGCAGTAAACACACACAAACATCCATATATAACAAATGCAACCCACGCATAACATTCCCATAAGCATATACAATAATAATGAACGTATACATATATTAATGTATACATACACAACACATTCATACACACAACATACACGCACACGGCGCACACACGTTCACTAACACGTACACACACATCACACACAAACACCCGCAGGCATACATACAATTCTATACACATGCTCACCAAAGGGAAACACACACACTAACATACCCCTCGGCCACCCCAACCCCACTGCGAGAGCATTCCCGCAAACTCAAACACCACCATTATCAAAACAGTAACATCATGGACACACACACATACTCCTACACACCCCATGCGCCTACCCCATGCACAACCCGAACATACGCACACACCAAGGCGCATAAATATGTATATAACCGCACGCACACATTGATACATGTACACGCATGAACATAAAGAACACCCAACCGAGGACCGCTAGGTACCCTTAACCGTCCCATACCCACGCACACCCTCTCCCGACCACACCCAACATCGAACAAGAACCGGGGCAAACCGTATCGACACGAACATGAAACATGACGGAAGAAAAAAAAAACGTACCGTGTGAAACAATTAACACTCGCAGTCACGCGGGGAGAACGTGCGCACCGAAGAGGTTGCCAAGCGGTGTAGGGGAAGGCCACGGTTGGAGAGGCTGTCGATGGGGAAAGCTGCCGATGTAATGGAGTCGAAGGGGAGAACTAGGGTTTTGAATGGTGGGTGGAGTCGGTTTCGAGAAAGCAGCCGAAAGGGGGGTTGCACCAATATCTCTTGGTAGAAGTTTCATTGTAGTCCCCTTAGTTTAAGTAGTTTGCATTTTAGTGTTAATTAAGTTTAATTAGTTTATAGTTAATTATTAATAATACCAATAGGGACCATTAACATTTAATTGTAACCAAAAAATGGCTATTTATAAAAACAGTAAAGAGAGATTAGTTAATAGAAACAGTGTTAACCTGAAAAGAACAGGGTGTCACATCATCCCTTTGTTGAATGAATTTCGTCCCGAAAATTAGAATATCAGGTCATGACGAACATCAGATTCAACGATCTGTAACTCATATAGAATAAGGTTTCTAGAATTTCTTAATCAAACCCAAAACAAGGAAACGTAAGGTTTCGCGAGAGTTGCGACATCATCCTCTTGTTGAAGGGAATTTTGTCTCGAAATTAAAAGAAAAGATATCTTAAGAATGATACCTTAAGAAGTAGATGCCTGATTTGAACAGTTGCGGTTACGTATTTTTCATCTGGTCTTCTCGTTCCCTGGTAAACTATGGTCCACGCTTTGAATTCCACCTAACTGGGAACGGTGTGATAATTTCAAATGGTCCCACGTAGCGTGGATTCAGCTTTCCCCGCTTTCCAAACCTGATCACAACTTTCCAAGGTGAGACTTTCAGAAGTACTTTGTCACTGAAATTCTAATGGCTTGCGGCATTTATCTGCATAGCTCTTCTGTCGATCGCGTGCCGCTGCCATACGATTACGAATCTGCACGATCTTCTCAGTTGTCTCGTGCACAAGCTCAGGACCAATAAGTTGGCTTTCTCTGACTTCTGCCCAACAGATAGGTGATCGACACTTACGTCCATATAGTGCCTCAAATGGTGTAGCCTTAATTGAAGTGTGATAACTATTATTATATGAGAACTCAATCAATGGTAAGTGAGTTTCCCAACTGCTGCCAAAATCAATCACACAGGCACGCAACATGTCTTCCAGTGTCTGTATCGTAAACTCACTCTGACCATCAGTTTGCGGATGATAGGCAGTGCTCATATCCAGCCGCGTTCCCAATGATCATTGTAAAGACTGCCATAAATGAGAAGTGAATCTAGCGTCACGATCAGATATGATGGATACTAGCACACCATGCCGAGAGACTATTTCCCTTAAATATATCCTTGTCAACTTGTCCATTTGATCCATCTCTCGGATTGCCAGGAAATGTGCGGATTTCGTTAAGCGATCTACTATAACCCAAATGGTATCGCATCTGCTGGGAGTCTTAGGTAACTTTGTGATAAAGTCCATCGAGATCTGTTCCTATTTCCACACTGGAATGTCTGGTTGTTAAAGTAAACCCGATGGTTGCTGGTATTCCACCTTAACTTTAGAACAAGTTAGGCATCTGCTTACATAGGTGGCAATCTCATCTTTCATGTTCGGTCACCAGTAGAATTCCTTCAGGTCTTGATACGTATTCTCTGAACCGGATGAATTGAGTAACGTGACTATGAGCTTCATCCATTACCAGCTCTCGTAAATCCCCATATCTTGGTACCTAGATCCATTCCATGAAATAACAGATTCCATCGGTCTTTATGTCTACATGTTCTCCATGCCCCGCATGGATTCTGCATTTAGATTTTCAACTTTCAAGGCCTCAGATTGAACAGCCTTGATTTACATCGGCAGATCAGAATGGATGGTCATTTGCAACGCGCGCACCGACGGGGTTTTGGTGTTTCTTTCTGACTGAGGGCGTCGGCCACCACATTAGCCTTGCTCGGGTGATACCTGATTGTACAATCATAATCATTGAGCAGTTCTAACCACCGTCATTGCCGCATATTCACCTCTTTCTGATCATATATTTGCTCGAGGCTCTTATGATCTGTATAGATCGTGCACTTGGTTCCATATAAGTAGTGCCTCCAGATCTTTAGGGCAAACACTACAGCTCCCAGTTCCAGATCATGCGTTATGTAGTTCTTCTCATGCACTTTGAGCTGTCTAGATGCATAAGCAATGACGTTGTTGCATTGCAACAGTACACATCCCAAACACTGGATGGATGCATCACAGTAAACAACAAAATCATCAGTCCCTTATGGCAACACTAGGATCTGTGCACTGCAGAGTTTGTCCTTAAGCGCCTGAAATGCAGATTCCTCTTCGTTGCCCCATTTGTAGATGGTTCCTTTATGAGGCAGGGCAGTCAGAGGTTGTGCTAACTTTGAAAATCCTTCAATAAATCATCTGTAATAGCCCACCAAACCAAGGAATTACCGCACTTCAGTAGGCGTTTTTGGCGTCGGCCCTTCCTTGATTGCCTCAATCTTTGAAGGATCCACATGTATACCCTTTTCGTTCACCACATGCCCAGGAAATTGCACTTCCCGCATCCAAAAGTCGCATTTTGAAAACTTTGCATAAAGTTGTTCATTCTTCAGCATATCTAGAATGATTCTCAGATGTTCCTCATGATCCTCTTTATTCTGAGAGTAGATTAGTATGTCATCAATAAAGACAATGACAAACTTATCCAAGTATGCCTTGCAAACACGGTTCATGAGGTCCATGAAAACCGCTGGGGCATTGGTCAGTCCAAAAGGCATAACCGCGAACTCAAAATGTCCATAACGAGTCCGGAATTCCGTTTTCGGGATGTCTTCCTCCCGAACCCGTAACTGATGATAACCGATCTCAAACGATCTTGGTATAGTATCTTGATCCTTGCAATTGTTCAAACAGGTCATCAATGTGCGAGAGTGGATACCTGTTCTTGATTGTCACTTTGTTCAATTTCTGGTAGTTGGTGCACATTTGGAAAGCTCCGTATTTCTTCTTCATGAACACCACTGGAGCTCCCTAAGGTGAAGAGCTGGGGTGTATGAATCCCTTGTCTAATGATTCCCGTAATTACTTAGACAAATCTTGTAGTTCGTTCAGTGCCGAAGAGTACGTCGCCCAAGCAATCGGAGCAGCTCCCGGTGCTAACTCAATCTAAAATTCTACCTGCCTGTGTAGAGTTAGGCCAGGTAAGTCTTCTGGAAATAATTCGGGAAGTCTTTGAAAACTGGAATGTTTTCAATTCTCTCCTCCTCCACTGTCTTTTCTGTAACTAATGCCAAGAGGGCGAATTATCCCTTCCGTAGACATTTTATGCTTTCAAGTATGAGATGATGCCGACCACAACATCCCTCTTGTCACCTTCCACAACGAGTGTCTTGCCACTAGGAAAAGGTAACTTAATGAGTTTGTCTCCACAAACGATCTCTGCTTGGTTCTTGGATACCAACCACAACATCAAAGCTACCGAGCATAACAGGAATCAGATTCATATCGAATGAATGTCCAGCTAAGCCTAGTTTACATCTGCTATATACCTGGGTAGCAGCTATAGTTCTACCATCGGCTATCCCTATGGTAAATTCAGAACTCAAGTCAGTAGGCACTACCCCTAACACATTACTAAACTTATTAGATACGTAGCTTATGTCTGCACCCGAATCAAAAATATACTGAGGCGAAACAACCATTTTTTTTGTCGGTTTTCCTTCTTCTTGAACCTTGGATAGTTTCTATTGAAATACACAGGTTGTCCACTCTTGTAACATCTTTTTGTGTTTCTTGTGGCTGAGGTGACTTGGTCGGTATGTTCACACGACGGTTCTTAATAGGAAGACCGAATTTCCTACATCACTCACAGATTTTCTTATTGCATGGCCCATTGCGATGCTAGATGCTCTTGCTACAAGTGGAAACACAGAGAGGTAACGGATGGGATTGTTACAACACCTTGCCAATCGATCATAGGCCAAATGTAATCAACCAGGAAAATCCAATTTGAATCCCACCATTGGAAAATATAACATATGCTGAAACATGATGAATACCAAATGAAAGGAATGCTAGAATGTTCAATCTGCTAAGACTATAAGTCTTAAGGTTGATCCAATGATTAGAAGATACATGTGCAGAGAGTATCATCACTTCGTTACTACTTTTCGAGGACCTCGCACGTTGTAGATAGATAGTATTGCACGATCACTGAAATACTAGAAAGAGCAACGTCTTATAGAGACTAATACTAATTCATAATATGAATCTCATTAAGGCTTGAGGTAGATGAGAACTTTCATACGAGTAAAGATGAGGATTGTTTCCACATCAATAGTGAAGTTTTATGAAAATCGAGACTCTCATGTCCCAAAGTATAGAAATGAAATTTTGTACTAACTATGACCGTTATCACCCGACAGAGTTCGCCAGACTTCTCATGCATGACAAATTATAATTACGTGTGCACCCGTAACGGTAATTTGCTTTGCATGGTCACCTCTGGTTCCTTCCATCCGAGCTAACATACCTTGTCAAGTACAGAGTGTTATCAATGATAGAAGTATCAAAGATGTTGTCATTAAACCAAATGTCAAATAACCAAGGTTGTACGAAGGAATCAATAAGGAAAATATTCATTTGGGCAAGAAACCATTGATTTACTCAAGTTAGATGGGTAAGATAGTGTTATCGTAAGTAAACCCTGATAGGTGTCTCCCAATGTCTATGATAACCGTCAGTGCAGCTATTTCCTGCTTCACAGGGCAGGGAAGTAAAGTGGCAAGGGAAGTAAAAAAGTATGACAGAAATAGTTCTCGTAAAGCATCCAACAAGAGGCAGAACATGTTCCCGATGAACCATCCAAGTCAGGTACCGATGGTATTGTATCAGATTCCGAAAGGTATGATGTAAAAGGTATGGTAAATCATTAATCGTAATTAACTTTTTGTGACTCACAGTAACTCGGAGTCACCCGCGCTGGCCAACAGGCGGTAACAACGGGGAATTAGACGAAATGGCCTTTTCCCATAGACCTAACATGAGAAGTGAAGACACCATCCCGTAGTCAAAACTCACTAGAATGAGCAAAGGCAAGCAATCCAGCAAGGCAAAAAAACAAGGCCAACTAACTAGCTAAACGTGTCTATATGCGTGTAACTAAGGCAACAGGCTATAGTCTAAATGCAATGCAAATGAAATGCAATGTCAATTTAGTTCGCTATACCAATGGCTCTGATACCAATCTGTCACACCCTAATTTCCACAAACGGGGTATTACCGTTAGGCGTGTGACTTCCAGGATCTCAGCCACTAGTTACACCAAACGACACGTTAATTACAAAACATAGATTATTATTAACGACTAAAATATCCCAAAAGCAGAGTTATTAAGATAACCATAATAGTAATTGCGGAAGCATAAATAAATCATAAATCTTTAACCGGCGCAACACGCGCAAAATATATAAATGAATTCATTTAGAAGTTGTAATTAAATCACGTGTGACGATGAATGCATGAATGAATGTTCCTAAGCGTGCGCATCTTGTGAACCTGAAAGAAACATGCTAAAATGTCAACATAAAGTTGGTGAGTTCACAGAGTTTACAGAAAACAGTAATTCACATGGAAAATCAGATTTAGTAATCAAAGCATATCAGTAGGTAGCTAGCCTAAACAAGTCACTATGTGTATGAATTTCGCGACGAGCTGACAGTAATGTAATGTAATGAATGCCCCGACTGGGGTACCAAACCACAACACTGTATAACAGGCTACCCACGCCGTTCGACCTCCAGTCAAGCTAGCGCGACTAGCCGGGTGGGGTTTGTCAAACCCAGTAGATCTACTAACAATCACCTCGCTACTACCATATTAACGGTCCGAATGAGGCGTAGTGGTAACACCATAGTACACAAGTATATGCAGTATTACAAATCTAAGTAACGAACAGTATATGAAAACAACATGTTCTCTCCCCCAAAAGAGAGTATAGTATGAAAAGTGGGGCTGTAAACTCACCTTGAAAGCACAGCAACCAAGTAATGCAGAGAACAGGAAATTAGGTTTCCGATTAACCTGGATGTACATTTTCATAATTTACATAGTATTAATTGTTAACTATGCGATCATACGGTTTCGCGTTCAAGGTTCGGTACGGTGTCGGTTATCGATACTTCCACATTCCTCAAACAAGCTCAAGCATACACAAATTCAAACAAATATAAAACCCAATCATTCACGCATACTCCAGCACATACATAAAGGTACTCTTTATATATATTTTTAATTATAAGACCTTTTTATTATAAAACTCATACGTTTGATCATACATGGCATACACCTTAAAGCATAACAGTTATACGTAGCACAATTATAATAACATACGTTCATGGATTAAACCACAACATTATGTGCACTACTTTTATCACACATATGCAATATATATATACAACCAAGCTGCCACAATCGGTTATCACCCAAACATGAATATACACATTCACATTACCCCACATGCATATATAACAGCCACACACACACAGGATACATACATCGCAGAAAACACACACAAACATCCATATAATACATGCAACCCACGCATAACATTCACATAAGCATACACAAAATAATGAACGTATACATATATTAATGTATACATACACAACACATTCATACACACAACATACACGCACATGGCGCACACACGTTCACTAACACGTACACACACATCACACACAAACACCCGCAGGCATACATACAATTCTATACACATGCTCA
>CM046435.1:27013394-27098939 GCA_025506505.1 Flaveria sonorensis | reverse complement strand
TGGAGATAGGTTTGAAGCAGATGCACCCGGGGTGACTGGTGCTCTTCAATGGTAACCTTCTCAATTGAGATAGGTTCCAGCATTGTGGTATCCCCAATTATGGTTGCATCAGGATCCTGTTGAGAGGATGCCTGAGCGGCTAGGGCTGGTGGAGTCTTGACACTACTGGGGGGTTAGAACCAGTAAGTGTTCCTGTATTGGTGGTACAGGGGCATCCTCAGGGGACTCATCTCCCTGAGTAGCCTTTTTGGGCTTTTTGGTGTTGGGTTGGTGGGGACTTTGGATCTGGAAGTGGAGGCTGTGGGTTCCCGCTGCTTGGGTTTTAGCAGCCGGGCAGCCCTTTCAGTGTAGGGTCAGAGTTGTGCCTGGAGTATACTTCAGGCAATACAGCCGGAGCAGGGACTCCAAGGCCAACAAGGCCGTCTGATTTTAGCTGTTAAAATTATGGCCATGAGAAACCTGGGATATAATATCCATCTGTTTGCCACAGGTTTCAAAGCCAGATCCTTTAGTTCCATGAAAACTATCTCAGAAAAATTTAGATTTTGTCGTTCAAAGATAGAGTATAATACCTGTTGCCATCGGGAGGACATCTGATCCCATGAGGAGGTTTTTGATGCAAGGCAGACATTCACCATGTGGAATATAAGACGTTCAGCATCATGGAAGTGCTTCTTCAGAATGGTGGTAGCACTTAAGTCTCCTTCATACCCGTTATTGATGAAAGACATATCAGTTGTGCCTTTCGGGTATTCTGTGACACAGGTGGCATCATGTAGATTTAGGGTTTGTCGAATGATGTCTGGAGTGATGACCACCTGTTTCTGGTTAACCAACGACTGGAGAGTGATTTGGCTATCATTCTCACCAGTTTGCACAGAGACGTTGGTCCAGAATTGGCTTAGGGAATCGGGGTATATGGTAGGATTCAGAAGAAAAGCGGTTCGGTACTGGGAATCTACCATAAGATCGATGGCATTATCAAATTTGTTCCAAAAGGCCGATTTCGAGAGGTAGGCAACACAGTTGTGTCTGGGTTTGAGTTTCATGGTCGCCATTGTTGAGAGAGTGAAGGACATAAAACGGCTAATGAAACGTTTGAAAGTAGGTTTAGGTATTTATAGGGTAAGAAAAGGCTGATATAAAACGACTGAAAGTGTTGGTGCTGTCATCAGTTGTTTGAAAACAACTGAAGACCTGGTTTTAACTTTCAGAAGTTGTAACAACTGAAGACTTGGTATTAGTCATCAGTAGTTGTGAAACTACTGAAGACATGGTTTTGGCTTCAGGTGTTGTAAACAACTGAAGATTTGGTGTTAGTCATCAGTAGTTGTAAAACTACTGAAGACATGGTTTTGGCTTCAGTTGTATGAAGTGAAACAGCAGTTGTAGAAACAACTGAAGAGAAAAGTTTCTCATCAGCTGTTGTCGTCAATTCTTAGCTCATCAGCTGTTTCATTCTGACCTCAACACTTATCAGACTTTTTGTCTGATTTTCAGACGTTTCATTGGTCATCAGTACTTATCTGTTATACTGACATCAGTAGTTGTAACTACATCAGTAGTTGTAACCACATCAGTTCTTTTCAACAGATAGAGTACTTCAGTACTTTTAAGTAATTTAGTCTTCAGTAGTTATGAAAACTACTGAGGATAAAAGAACTTATCAGTACTTATTTGTGACAATAGTATACGAATGCTCATCAGTACTTGTTGACTGAGATCATCAGTAGTTGTCACTTATTCTAGCTGCAGCATACCAAGCCTTAACACTAGGTTTTGGAAAGTTGAACTGTCCAAAGGCTTAGTAAATATGTCTGCAAGCTCATCAGCACTAGGAACAAACTTTGGATCAATCAGACCTTTTTCAAAACAATCCCTAATAAAATGGTGTCTGATCTCAATATGTTTGGTCCTAGAGTGCTGGACTGGATTCTTGACAATACAAAGAGCTGAAGCACTATCCATTAGTAATGGAGTCTTAGTCTCTGTAATGCCATAATCCAATAATTGATTCTGAAGCCAGAGTACCTGAGATGTACAACTTGCAGCAGCAATGTACTCGGCTTCAGCAGTGGATGTAGCAACAGATGTTTGTTTCTTACTCTGCCAAGAAACCAAACAGTTGCCTAGGAATTGACATCCACCAGAAGTTGATTTTCTAGTTAATTTACACCCTGCATAGTCACTATCAGAAAAAGCAACTAATTTGCAAGAGTGCCCAGTGGAATACCAAAGACCTAGAGATTGAGTACCTTGCAGATATCTAAAGATCCTCTTGACTGCAATCAAATGAGACTCTTTAGGAGCAGCCTGAAATCTAGCACAAACACAAGTTGCAAACATAATATCTGGTCTAGAAGCTGTTAAGTACATCAAGGACCCAATCATACATCTGTAAAGTGTTTCATCAACAGCTTTACCTTTCTGATCTGCATCCAGTTGTGTGGTGCTGCACATGGGAGTAGAACAGGGCTTACAGTTTTGTAAATCAAACTTTTCCAAAAGACTCTTTGTGTATTTTGACTGATGAATGAAAGTTCCATCAGCCTTTTGTTTGATTTGCAAACCTAGAAAGAACTGTAATTCTCCCATGGCACTCATTTCGAATTTTTGTTGCATCAACTTTGTAAATGCATCACACAACTGTGGATCAGAGGATGCAAAAATAATATCATCAACATAAATTTGAACAAGGAGCTTATGCTGACCCACTTTCTTAATGAACAAAGTTTTATCTATGGAGCCTCTAGTGAAATTATTCTGAAGAAGAAAATTTGACAGTGTTTCATACCAGGCTCTAGGAGCTTGTTTCAACCCATAAAGAGCCTTATCAAGTTTATACACCCAATCAGGATGTTTATTATCCTCAAAACCTGGTGGTTGACACACATAAACCTCTTCTTTTATTTTACCATATAAAAATGCACTTTTGACATCCATTTGAAAAACTTTAAGATTGTGGAATGCAGCATAGGCTAAGAACAATCTAATTGCCTCCAGTCTGGCTACAGGGGCAAAGGTTTCATCATAATCAATACCTTCTTCTTGTGAAAACCCCTGGACAACCAGTCTGGCCTTGTTCTTGACAATTTGCCCATTTCATCTGTTTTATTCCTAAACACCCATTTAGTGCCTATTGCACACTTACCTGGGGGTAGAGGAACCAGTTCCCACACTTGCTGCTTTTTGAACTGAAGAAGCTCAAGCTGCATGGCATCAACCCATCCATTGTCTCTTAATGCAATATGATAGTTCTTTGGCTCTTGCTGACTGATGAAGAGAGCATAGAAGCAGAAGTTGGACAATTGACTTCTAGTTGAGACACCAGCATTGATATCACCAATGATTTGAGACATTGGGTGATTCTTCAGCTCTTGGTACACTATGAGATCTGTGCAAGTGTTTGTAGCACGCTCAGCAGCAACAGATGTTGATCCAGATTCTTGAAACCAAGTATTAGATGGCAAGTCAAATGAAGTAGAGGATTCAGAAATCTCATCAGCATTTGTTGTGGATGGTGCTACTGAAGCTACAGGAACATCAAGTTTAGTAGACTCAGGCAGTTGATCACTAAACTTGAATAGGTGAGTACTGGGATCATCATCAACATCAGTACCACCAGATGGATGACTAGCTGCAGAAGGTGATGAATTCACATGATCTGCAACAGCTGGAGGCTGATAAGGAACATATTGCAGTATGTCCAGATCAAACAACTCCACAGGGTTTTGTGGATTTTGTCCTTAGGAGATTCATTGAACTTCACATGCAAGGTTTCTTCAACCATCTTTGTTCTGCAGTTGAACACTCTGTAAGCCTTGCAAGTGGATGAATACCCAACAAAATACCCTGCATCCACCTTAGAATCAAACTTTTGGAGTTGATCCTTTGTGTTGAGAATGTAACAAGGACACCCAAATGCTCTGAAGAATGAAATTAGAGGAGCCAAATGATGTAGAACTTCATAAGGAGTCTTCATCAACCTCTGATTCACTAAAGCTCTATTTTGCACATAGCATGCTGTGTTGACAGCTTCAGCCCAAAAGGTCAGTGGCAAACCAGAGTCAGCCAACATGGACCTTGCAGCTTCAATTAGGGTCCTGTTCTTTCTCTCCACTACTCCATTTTGTTCTGGAGTCCTTGGGATGCTATACTGCCTCTTGATTCCTTTTGAAAGGTAGAAATCATCAAGTGTATGGTTTCTAAATTCAGTTCCATTATCACTTCTTATACACTTGACTGATAGGGAATACTGCTTCTCAACATACAACACAAAGTTAATAATTGTCTGAGCAGCCTCATCCTTTGAATGCAAGAAGAAGGTCCATACAAATCTGGAGTAATCATCCACAATTACCAGACAGTATTTCTTCTTTGCCATGCTCATTACTCTCACAGGACCAAAGAGATCCATGTGCAGTAATTGCAAGCAGGCAGTGGACTTTGGTTCTTCTATAGGAGGGAATGAAACTTTGTGTTGTTTTCCTTTTAAACAAGCAGTGCAGGTTTCATCACAGTGGAACTCCTTTATTGGTAGACCTCTCACTAAACTATTGTGGATCAGCTGATTCATGTTTTTGAGATTAACATGACCCAGCCTTCTATGCCACAGTTTAGATTCCTGAGGAGAGGCCTTGGAGAACAGGCAAGGATGACCTTTTAAATCAATCTTCTTTGACAAATCCAAGGCATATACTCTTCCTATCCTGTTGGCCTTCAGGAGAGTATGTTCATCCAATACCTTGTCAATCAGCCTCAGAACTTTGGAAGACAGAATCCGGCAGTTCTGGCTTGTGAAAAGTGCAACATGCCCTTTATCACACATCTGACTGACACTCAGTAGATTATACTTGAGATTCTCCACATGGTTAACATCATCAAATCTGATTTCTCCATTTGACACAAATCCTTTCCCGATGATGTAACCTTAGCATCATTTCCAAATGAGACAAATCCCTTCTTTCCTTGAGAGTAGTCATTAAGAAGAGAACTGCTCCCAGTCATATGCATAGATCCTCCACTGTCTACATACCAGATGCTTCTTTGGCATGCTGAAGAACCCTGCATTTATCATAAGAAACTAGTTAGCTTTAGAGACCCAAACCTTTTTGGTTTTGGGTCTGTTTTCATCAACAGATTTAACCATAACTTGTTTCTCATGATTAACAGCTGATGAAGGTGGAGATGGTGCTGAAATGGATTTCTTAGATTTGGGCTTGGATTTCCTTTTCAGTGGTTTGATCACAGGTGCATCTAGTTGGTTAACTCTCCCAACAAATGCTGAACCATCATAACAAGTTGTGTCTGATTTGTTGCTAAAGCCTTCAGCTCATTTGACACATCAGTACTTGTTTTTGATGAGTTCCTGTGACCCACCATTTCCTCCTTCTTGAAATTCACAGACTTAGTCTGATGTTTATCATGAGGAACACTATCAGCTGTTTTCTGATAAACCCATCCTTCTTTTTGGATTTTGGTGAGGCCTTGGGTTTATCAGTTTGAGATGACTGTGGTACAAACTTGGTCTCAAACTCATTTTTCATTTTATTAATCTCTTCTTTAATGAGCTTATCTCTGTTGAGTTTGGAACCCTTTTTGTACCAGCATTCATCAGATAGATGATTGAATTTACCACATATTTCACATGGCTTATTCTTCATCTTGGATTGATCAACTGCTGAAGTGGAAACTACTGAAGGTGTGATCTTCAGTACTTTCCTCCTTTCAGTACTTGTGTTAAGTACTGAAGGATCGGTAACAACTGAAGACTTGTTCTTCAGCTGTTCTCTATCCGTCCTGAAAGACCGTATGATAGATTCCTCAGCAGTTGTTAATCCTTTTATTTCAGCAGATTTGAAATGCTTTTCAGATGTTGTGACTTGCCCTTCAGTACTTGGAGTACTTTGAGGGACAACATCTGAATTGCTCAGCTTCATGTGTTTATCAGCATTTAAACCATCAGGCAATTGATTTGCTGAGATCTTAACACTGACTTCATCCTCTAATTTTGTATTATCATTTGAGGATGAATCACATGATGATGTGGTTTGGAAATTACTTTCACCTTCAGATTTTACTATTGATTTTGAAGTAAAATCAGTAGGTGGTGCAGTATGATTGTAACCTATTCCAAACTTCACATTTGAAGCTGTTTGCTTGCTGAGAAGCATTTCAAATCCCTTGCAGGATGTTACCCAGCGGTCACACTCAACTTGGGTAGCTGCAAGTGTCTCTTTGAGACTTCTGTGGTTCTCAAGTATGACCTCTACCTTAGCCTTTTCATCATTAAGTTGGCATTTAAGCTTGTAAATCTCATCATCTTTGTCATTAAGAGCAGACTCATACTCAGCTTTTCTTTTGGAAATAGTTTTCTCAAGCTCAAGATTTTGATTGATTAAAGCTACATTTGCCTCTCTAATAGAGACAAAGGCAGCTATGCATGATTCAGAACATAACTTGGCTTTAGCCTCAGAAGATACCTGGGTTACCTGTGAAGATGATGCATTGGAGCAGGAACCCTCAGTAGACTCCAGGGCCATGAGAGCAAGATTCCCAAAAGGATGTTCACCACCATGTTGACCAGCACCAGCAAATAATTGCTCATTGAAACCAGAAAGATCATCTGGTAAGCTGCTCCAGTCAACAACTCCTGGTGTGAAGAAGCTGTGATGAGGTTGAGATTGTGATGGAGATGGTTGAGGCTCAGGTAGGGCTTGAGGTTGTTGTGCTATAGGAACTTGAACTGGATTTGGCTGTGGCATGTAATAGCAGGGATATGGATATGGCATTGGACCCTGAGGGACAAAATATGCAGGAGATTGAGGTTGTGAGTGATGACCAGAACTAGCAGGATGTTGCCCTTTGTTTTGTGAACTATTGCTTGGAAAGGTCACAAAGGGTGCAGAGGAGTTAGATCCAGTTGATCTACACTCTCTTGCAAAGTGCCCAAGCCTGTGGCATTTGTGACACCTCAACTTACTCTTGTCAAAACCAACTTTGGTTTTGCCAGAGAGTCCTGGAAATTTCCTACCAGTTCTCTTGTAGAACTTTTGAGATCTGATATTGATCAAGGCCATTTGGCTCAAAATATCCATCTCTTCTAAATCATCATCAGCAATACCCATCAAATCATCCATGATAAAGCATAAATTATCACTATTACACCCAGAATGACTGTCAACACCAACAAATGCATGATCAGAACTGTTTGAAGAGAAATCTATATGCTCATCATAATGGCTTTCTGATCCAGCATATTCTGACTCATGACCGACCAAGGCAGTGTTCCCTGGTACAAAGTCATCAGTGAGCTTTCCTGATGATGCCAGTTTCCTTTTCTGCTCTATCTCTCTTTCAAATGTAAGCAGTTTCCCATGGAGTTGGGTGAGAGATAGGCTATCCAGATTTGCACTGGAGCGTAGGACAATGGTGTATGTGTCCCATCTCTCAGGCAGTGATCTGAGGAATCTGTTGTTCATCTGGCTGTTAGTATACTCATGCTTGACCATTTTCAGCTCAGAGATCAAGCAGGAGAAACGCTCAAACTGTTGAGTCAGTGTCTCACCCTTCCTATGAGAGAATGTCTCATATTGTTGGGCGAGGATTTCTCTGTTGTTTGCTAAGACCTCATCAGTTCCTCCGAATTGTTCCTTCAAAGCATTCCAGAGGTCATGAGCAGTTTCATGATGCATAAGCCCAGAATAGATTTCATTAGGCAGTGCCATGGCCAGAATTCCATGGGCTTTAGCATCAATCTCAAACAGTTTACGATCTTCATCTGAGTATTGCTCCTTCTTCTTCGGAACCATTTGGTTGGTCTCCGGATTGTTCACCATAGGCTTGTGTGGACCGTGAACCACAGATGTCCAACAACCTGAACTGTTAACAGACAGGTGATGGAGCATTCTTCGTTGCCATATGTTATACTCACTCCTAACCAGCATCGGAGGCTTGGTTGAGGAGCCAGTATTGTGAGGGTCATTAGAAGGAGTAGTCATTCTCAGATTCAAACCAATTCAATCAAGTTTCAACAGATTTAGCACAAAAACACAACAAACTCAATATGAACCAAGAAGAAACTCAAATTGAATAACCAGAAGCAGCAGAAGATCAATCTCTATAACCAATTCTTGCAAATATGCTAATTCGATCAAACTTTAGATATCGAAATAGCAGTTTCAATGATCAATTGTTAAACCGATCAATGATTAACCCTGCTCTGATACCATTTGTCAGGATCAGTGATCTAAGTTTGATCAATTAGAGTTGAATCGCAGCGGAATTAGAACAAGAATTAGACAAATATAGCAAGAACACAATAGATATTCAATGGAACAGTACACGGTTATAGAGAAAGAGGGTTTTCTGCAAAAGGGATAATATCATTCATGCACAAATGCTTCGGTATGGCGGCCGCTAAGCTTCACTAAGCTTTCGCTAACTGCACCTTACAATTAGGTCAACATTCCTTATATAAGGAATGTGACGTCTGCTGATGTCACTTGATAGTGACATCTAACAGAATTATTACAAACAACTGAAAGTAAGCAAACTACTGAGAATGTTCACAACAACTGAGAACATCTCAGAGTATGCTAAGTACAAGATGAAACTAAAACTACTGAAACTACAAGTACTGATTACAAGAAACATAAAACTACTGAAAGGAAACCATCACAACTACTGAAGAGGTCTTCTTCAGCTGTTGTGACAACATCTGAAACTTGGTCTTCAGTCTTTGTCTTCAGCTTTTGTCTTCAGACTTTGTCTTCAGCTTTTGTCTTCAGACTTTGTCTTCAGCTTTTCTTCAGACTTTGTCTTCAGCCTTCACTTCAGACTTTGTCTTCAGCTCTTTCACTTCAGACTTGTCTTCAGACCTTGTTATCAGTTGATGTCTTCAGCTGTTGCAGACTACTTCAGTTGTTGTAATGTCCGTGGGACTTAAAGGTTTTCTGATCAGGCTCATTGGTTCTTTTGGTCCAACAACATGACAACCCATGAATAACATCACATAAGCATACACAATAATAATGAAAAGTATACATAGATTAATGTATACATACAACAACCCCATCATTACACACAACATACCACGCACATGGCGCCCACACAAGTGCATAACACGTCCACACACATCACACACAAAAACACCCAGCAGCATACATACCAATTCTATACACATTGTCACCAAAGGGAAACACACACACTTAACATACACTTCGGCCACCCAACCCCGCTGCCGAGAGAATTCCCGCAAACTAAACCCCCACCATTATCAAAACAGGAACAGAAGGACACAAACAACATACTCCTACCACACCCATGCGCCTACCCATGCACAAACGTACATACGCAACAAACCATGGCGCAGAACTATGTTATACACTGCAGCACACATAAGTAATGAACAAGCATGAAATAAAGAACGTCCAAACCGAGGGGACCGCTAGGTAACCTAACAGTCCGATACCCAAGCACACCTCTCCCGGACCACACACAATAGCGAACAGAACCAGGGCAAAAACCGTAGGACACGAACATGAAAATGAAGGAAAGCAAAAAAAAAAAAAACCTTACCGTGTGAAACAATTAACACTCGCCCAGTCACGAGGGGAGAACGTACGGCCGAAGAGGTGGCCAAGGCGGTGTAGGGGAAAGGCCATGGTTGGAGAGGCTGGCGATGGGGAAAGCTGCCGATGTAATGGAGTCGAAGGGGAGAACTGGGTTTGAAGGTGGTAGAGTCGGTTTCGACAAAAACAGCCGAAAGGGGGGTTGACCAATATCTCTGGTAGAAGTGTCATTGTAGTCCCTTAGTTTAAGTAGTTGCATTTTAGTGTTAATTAAGTTAATTAGTTTATAGTTAATTATTAATAATACCAATAGTAAACCATTAACATAATTGTAACCAAAAAAATGGCTATTATAAAAAAGAAAAGAGAGAGATTCGTTATAGAAACAGTGACTTTGAACAAGAAAAGGTTGTCACAAGTATGGACATTGAGGATTCACCATCCTCTCTTGAATTGTCCATACTCAGCAAACCTCCTCTGACAATCTGACTTGCTCATCTACACACTGTTTGAGGAGGAATACCAAGTGCAATGTCTGACCTTCTGAGCTACTAGAGAGTATAAATTGGTGCATGCACTTGTCAACCCAAGCAACAACAGACAAGCTGTAGCTTGGCAGAAAGGATCCAAGACATGGTGCTAGAGGAATTCAATTGAGATCAAAAACTATATAGACAGAGGCTAGCAGGTGAGATCTTGGTCAACTGGATGATGAGGTGGACCCGAAGATTAGCTTTGAAGGGAAAGCCTGACTGAAGGCTCTAAGGTTGAACCTGTGAACCTTGAGATGGATCTCCCTTGCACCCATTACCTCAGGAAACACCAGCTGGTGATGGTGCTTCACAACCTCTCTCTACCAGAGCTTGATAGCTGAACCAAGCAATGAAGGCCAAAGCTCTCTCAGCTTGATTCACCAAGGCCTGTGGTTGACAAAGGCAAAAGAAAATGACTCTGAGGAGATTGAGGAGGAAAAGTGAGAGAAAAAGAGGAAGCTGAGGGAGGAGAGTTCAAGGGTTCCCAAGGATTCATGGAAGCTTAGAAGCTGAATCAGGGCTGCCCCAGGCTAAACACTCAGGAAGATGAGTTAAGGGCAGCCAGGACTGAATACCTAGGAAGCAGAACTACAATGTTGATGAGCTCATCTCTCTCCTCTTAGAGAGAAGGAAGCAAGGATGACATAATTGCTCCTCAAAATCAAAGAGAAGGGAGATTTAAAAGACTCTACAAAGATGCTCATGTCCTCTCTCCAGTTTAAGAAAGTCCTGAGCCAGAGACTATGGCCACTGAACAACCTCGGGTAGTTAATGAAGAAGAAAGATTAAAGATGATCAACTACCTGAGTGCCACAGGTCTCTATCAGGCAGCTACACTTTTTCCCTTATCATATGAGTACATAATGTTTGAATACAACAAGCAGCTGGAAGAACAAGCCAAAAAGGAAAGGCAAGCTGCAAGGAAAAGATTAAAGGAAGAAGCTGCAAAGTCAAGGGCCATCATCCAAAAAAGCCAAAAGAAGTCTGCTGAAGAAAAAGGATGATGAGCTTCTAGAAGCTGTATGGGTTCTCTGGAAGGTGGCTTGGTGCTATGTCTCTATCCATAATGGATGAGCATATTAGGGTGATCAAGCAGAAGATAAAAAGGGGAGAGCTGGTGGACTTGCATTCTCCACCAAGTCCAGCTCAACCTGAAGTTGTGGTGAAGGTTTAGCCTACTAAGACAACACAACCTGAACCTGGAGCCGCATCTGAGCCAACTTCATCTTCTGACCCATAGCAAAGTCCTCCTCTCTCTCTCCTTTTGAACCTGTGAGAGAAGAGAACCCAACTAAGAGAGACACAACAGAACCAACTGGTACTCAAGACCAGTCCTCTCAGTTGAAGAAATCTAGGAGGAGAAAAAGGATGGCTAGAAGAAGATCCACTTCAAAGAAGAAGAGAAGAAAGGAATCCACCTCCCAACCTTAGGATGAGTCAGAGCATCCTGAGGGAGTGCATGAAGAGGTCTCTCAACAAACTCCAATCATAGTAGAGCCTCATTATACTGGAAGACAAATTCTATCATGGACTTTTGCTGAAGATCCAGACAGATGGTATGTCATAAGAGATCAGGGAGAACAACATGTCTACTTCACAAATGACATGCTTAAACTTCCTCTGCATGATCTCTTTGACATGAGAAGGTTCTATGTTAGTCTGAAGGATCCAGATCTTATGATAAAGAAAGGAATGCTGAAGATCCTGATGTGGACTATCAAAATCTGAAGAACTTATCTGTTTTGGTAGCATCAGCCTAGGGGGAGTTTGTAAGGAACATCTGAAGATTAAAGGCTGATGCAACCAAAGGATACCAGAACAACCAAGTCTTCCAGCATGCACTAAGGAACTCGGATGAACTAGCTTCGGAAGTCTTACACTCACAAATAAGTCTAAGTGTAAGATCTTCCAAAGCCAACAGTTCAGAAAAAGTTGCTTTGGAAGTTTCACACTTATCAGAAATATTACAAGTGTGAAATCTTCCGAAGCCAAAGACCCTTTCTTCCGAAAGCCAATGATGAAGTCTTCCGAAGCCATTTTGATGAGAAGACTGATTTCTTCCGAAGACAGAGAAAATATGTTTCTCTGAGTTACTTTTTGATAAAGCTGCTATACCTTCCGCTGCGGCTCTGATGACTCACTGCTTTTCATTAGTGGTGAAACTTCCATAATTTATCAAACTATAGAAAAAGTTCAAGCATGTGGTGTTTGACATAATGTAAAAATGAACTTGAAAAACATTTTAAAATGGAAAAGCTTCTTGCAACAGTATAATATGAGACTATTTGTTAAAAATTAGAGACTAAAATGATGGGAAATTATTTTTGAAAAATAAATAAAAATAAAAAGGTCAAAATATAAAAATTCAAAATTCAAAATAAAAATAAAATGGGTATCTTTAAGAAAAGCATTGGCATATGCTAACATTATGAAGAAAGATATTAAAGATATTGAGTTCATGAGAATATCGAGCAAAGGAGTTTTAGAGATTTAATGTAAAGATAATCCAAACCTATAGAGTTTTATGCTAACGTGGATATTGCAGGTCTCTCAAAGCAAACTTTGGAAGTGATGAATAGCATGGAGATAAAGATGAATAAATCTAAACCAAAGCAAGAAATTTTAGCTAGCAAGTTCAAGTCTGAGAGAACAAGAACTTTATAGAGAGAAGCAAGTATCAAGATTAAAGAAGAGCCTGAAGACTTCTTTGATTTATGAAGACCGAAGACTGGAGATAAAGCATGAAGACTGAAGAAAAGATTGAAGACAAAGATATGAAGACTGAAGATTGATTTTGAAGGCTGAAGACAATGTCAATCTTAGGGGGAGTATTGTAGATGCTTCTTAAAGATTAACATTTAGTCTTTATGTGTCTTGTATAGTTTTTGTCATAGTATAGGGACTATTTTGTAAATATTTGTTCCTTTGTATTGATAGTATAAATAGCATAGATAAGGTATGTGTAGAAAAGAGTTAGATACATCTTAGAAGACCTAAGAAAGAATATAACTGTTTCTTCTACACTTGTACTCTCTATGCATTTATCAACGAAACTATGAATTTTTGTGATATGTTTGCTTAGATTTGATTACTGTGTTTGTTTGATTGAATTTTATCACGATATCATCACAGATTGATACATTTGATCCTATCAAATGGTATCAGAGTTGTTGGTTTAGTGATTGAAGTTCTTCAAACTGTCGAACTCTTAAAATCACTTGAATCTGTGATTGATAGCAATTCAATCAATAATTGATGATTTCAATTGTGTTTCAACATCAGAAACATGAATCGAATCACAATTTGCAGCTCAATTCATTCAAATTCAGTGAATTGTCCAAATCAGTGTTAGAACTTGTTCTTCATCAGTCGAACTGATTTTCAAGCCAAAGATCAATTTGTTGTTGTATTTGATGAAATTGAAGTTAGAGGACTGTTAATTGATCGAATTCCTACCTAATTAGAGGATTTTAGGCCAATTCATCAAGTTTTGATGGATTTCAGAAGATCTGAGTTCGTTTGAATCTGTTGAAGTTGGCGCATTAGGTCAAAACACTACTGAAAATTGCCCAAGTGTTAGGCACTTGAAAACTATTTAGGCGCTTTTCAACTATTAAGGAGTTTTTGGTTTAGGCGTTTTCCCACTGTGAAGGAGTATTACAACTGTGTGGACACTTTAGATCTTTTCAGAAACCAAGGAATTCAAGGCGCATTACAACTGTTTAGGCATTTTTGAACTGTTTGGGCGTTTTGACACCCAGACGTCTGACAACTGTTTCGGCGTTTCACAACTGTTCAGGCGCTTTACAAGTTAGGCGTTTCAGAATTTTTAAGGCAATCCCTTAGGCGTTTCAAGTCAAAGTCAAAGGAAGTTTCACAACTATTTGGGCGCTTCATCATGTTTAGGCGCATCAACATCAACACTTAGAAATTTTTCAGAAATTTTTCAAAAACATAAAAATCCAAAAATATTTTCAATTCATTATTTTAATTCAAAACACTTAAAAACAACAAAAACAAATCTTTTTCTAAAATACAAAATTAAAAATGGTGAAATCAGAAGACTTAGAGAACAGAGTTCCTAAACTGAAGAACAGAGCTGATTTTAAGAATTTGTCACTTAGACTAAAACATCACCTAATTCTATTGATACTGATCTATGGAAATCAATAGAAAGAGGACCTCACATTCCTATCACTTCATATGGTCCTGATGGAGGATTTGTGTACACTAAAGACTCTCCAGAACCATAACCTGAAGATGGATTGTAGGGTGATGATTTAAAGAAAGTTAGGAATGATATAAAAGCATATTCTCTAATGTGTAAAGGACTACCTCTTGAAGTCCTAACAAGACTAGATGGATATCAAACGGGATATATCATGTATAAAGCCTGGAAGATAATTTGTGAAGGAGGTAAAGAAATTCAAGAACTCAAAAAGCAGAAATTAAAGAGACAATTAGAACTATTTGAGCACTTATCTGGTGAAACCATAAACTAAATGATGAATAGGTTTGTGCAACTCACAACTGCGATGTCAACAGCTGGCATCAAAATGATCTAAAAGATCTAAACTTTAGGCTTGTCAATGCTCTTCCAATCTTCATGGAAGAAAACAATTACACTGTTAAAGCATACCGAGAAATTTCTTATGGATCTTGATCTGTTGATAGGCAAAATTGAGTCTGTTGAAATTGATGAAAACTCAAGGAATAATGACAGAGCAGCTTCAATGTCTCGGTACAAATATGTGCATCTCCAGCAAGTACTGTGGAAAATGCATTTATGGCTAAAAATGAGAGTTTCCCTGAAGAAGAGGGTGATCTATTTGTAGGAGCAGGGTTCTTTACTGATTCTTCTTATACAAGTGCACCTGCTTATACATCTCAGTCTCAACCTCAGTCTCCTCCTATGCCTCAAAGTTCTAAACCTCAAACTGAGACTCCATCTGTTAACTCTGCTAAATCTAGCAAAGTTAAAGATGTCATTAACATCCTATTACAGGATGAAGAGTCCAAATCTGCTTTTACTGCTTTATGGCTAGTTTTCAAGCTTATCAAGGTAGTCATTTAACTCAATTAGATTTTGTTTTGCAGGACTTATTCGAAATGGACCCAGATGACATGGAGGAAATGGATCTGAATTGGCAAATGGTGATGATTGCATACAGGACTCAGAAACACTCTTATGTCAACAGGAACTACAAGCCAAGTGCTAACAAGACTGTTGGATTTGACAAGTCTAAGTCAAGGTGTTTCAACTGTAATAGTTATGGCCACTTTTCAAGAGAATGCAAAGCTCCTAGAAACAATGGAGGGAATGGCCAATCGAGTTCAAGCAATCAGAAATTTCGACAATCATCTTAGAAGACATTCCAGAAACCATACCAAAGCTTACCAATGCCTGAACTGAAAGATGAATCTAAATCATCTGAAAAGCCTAAGAAAGCTCTAGTTGTCAATATTAAAGATGGATATGATTGGAGTGTTATGCTGAGCAATTTACTGCTGATCTGACATCCAATTTATCCCTTATTGCAGAAGTTCAAGGAGAAGATTGGTCAGACGACAATGATCCAAAGGCTAAATATGATTCTGAATATGAAGAAGAAGAATATGACTAGAGGGACAAGTCAAATCCTAAAGAGGATTCAAAAGAAGTTGCATTGATGGCACAGTCTGATTACCCAAAGGTTGAAAATTTTAACTCTGAGACCTCTCCTCCTAAATATCCTGAAATACCATCAGAAGTAAGAGAAAAACTACGCACAAAATCTTGCTTTGAACACGTTGAATACTACAGAAATTACTCATATAAAATATGTGAAAAACTAAAGCAAGAGGAATTGATGCATAATAAACTCAAAAATGATCACAAAGTGTCAGATGAAAAGATCATTTCTTTACAAACTTCATGGAATAAAATTTGAAAGAACTAGAAATAGTTTCAAAAACAACTTGAAGAAATGACCAAGAACTTAGAACAAGAGAAAATAGCACATGCTGCTACTCAAGTTGATCTTGCTAAAGTCAAAAGTTCCAAAACAATGTGGAACAACTGGTAAGTGAAAAAAAGATAAACAAAAAGCAGGATTAGGTTTACTCACGAACCAATGCCTGAATCTATAACTAACACTTTGCCAGAAAACTTTAATACACACGATCACTCTCTTGAGATAAGGCAAAACTCAAAGCTTTCCAAAACAAGAACAAGATTTCTGATAATGAAGCTATGAATTTTGTGATATGTTTGCTTAGATTTGATTACTTGTGTTTGTTTTGATTGAATTGTATCACAATATCATCACAGATCGATCTATTTTGATCCTATCAAAGGTCTTGGCCTGTAGCTTCCATAATTGTTCCTGTAGACTTGTCTTATTAGATAAAGTCACTGAGCTATGGTATGTCATAGTCACTAGTTTTGACTGTAGATTGATCTTGTTGTCTAGATTAGTCAAATCCCAACTGTCTTTTTGTATATTGACGGTTGTAGGTTGTAGTATATAAGAGTCTTAAATTCTTGTAACTAAGATATACTTGAACACACTTGTAATAGAACTAGAGAATCAATATACAGCTTCCTTGAAAACTTTATCTTGTGTTCTTGTGATTTTGTTCTTGTTTTACTTACATTACTTGTGTTGGCTTAGTATCTTCTAAATAGTTACCAGTTCCTATTTGAATTGCTAAGTGATCTAAAGTTCTCTCCTCTTGTGAAGCTAATTGCAAACGTAAGCACCCTTACCCGATCCTGCAAAGCTTATGCTTTTCACACTTTATAAATAATACAAAAACTTAAAAATAAGTGATATTAAGAAAAATAAAGGAAATAGGTTGAAGACCTAAGTTATTGAAATTATATGTTTATTTGGTAGTTAATTATATTTTGAAATATGTGGGAAGAGAAAAATTAGAATAAAATGCTTAGTAATCCAAAACAGAGACTTAACCGAGACTTAACGGAACAAACCGGTAAATATAAAAAATTACCAAATATGCATAAATCTAAATTTACAAACTTCCATTAGTCTTATAATGATAAAAATGCTTAGGAATTAAATTTCACAATTTATAGATTTTATTTCTTAGCAAACAAATATAAAATGTTGTTCTTGCTAAAATGGTAAAAATTCATAAAAATGAGTTCTTAAGTCAAATTCATGAAAATACATAACCAAAAATTGTTATAATTATTTTAAAGTATTATATGACAAAAGTATGACCAAAGTCAGCCGGAACCCGAAAACACGTTAAAAACCAAACCTCGAGCGTTAAAATACTAAAATCGAAAAAAACAACTTAAGACATGAAACTAGAGTAGAAAATGGCCTATTAATTATTAAAAATAAGTTAAAAACCAAATATTAGCATTTTTGAAATTTTCTAGGAATTTATACAAAATTTACCATTAATATAAGTTAGTTAACGTCTCACTTGAAAGAAAAAATAACAAAAATATATAAATATTTTTAAACTAAGAAAATTAACGTTTACTAGTAAATTATGACACTAAAATTAAAGAGAATCTTAATATATAAAAAACAAATGAACTTAAAAATAAGTTATTTAACACACCCGAAACGCGACCCGATACGTGTTAAAAACAAATAATCAACTCACTTACCCTATGAAGATAACCTTACTATTCCAGAGACTAAGTAACACTAAAAATATGTTATAATTAAATTTAAACACTATTTTGACCATATAACAACTTTAAGCAAGAAATTTCTATTATAACCGACATAAAACGACAACTTCAAAAATATGCCCTTAAGACTATTAAAAATAGTTAAATAACAAAAAATATCAATATATTCAGTAAATTGACTTAATTAGAACAATAAAAATCATCACAAATGATAAAAGTGCAAAATTCCAAACATTAGGGTTAAAAATATCAATTTAACAAAGTTGTGGGGACCAAATATGCCAACTAGTAAAAACTTACCCTTTTGGAACCAAATTATGCTTATAAGCACTATTATAATCTGAATTCATTATATAATAATACAAACATAATCAAAGACCACGATTTGAACCAGATTACACAAACGTAATGTAAATCACTAAATCGCGTAAGATAAATCTAAACTTAAGGGTTGGGTTTACATAAATGATTTAAAATGAAGCCAATACTAATGAAATGAACCTTGGAACCATTTTGGTCGGTAGCACACCAGATCTCAAACACTTACTGTAAGAACAAGCTAAGGTGAGTCTCTTAACCCCCTTTTTACTTAACTTATTTTGGGGTGGAATGCATACTCTTGAAAATCATTTTACTATGCAATAGTTACTGGTCTTGTCCACAAAAATTATCAAATCATTAACTCCATGAGGAGCGGCGCGATTGTGGATAGTTAAGCTAAGGTGAATCATCTTCACACAGTGGGCCCTTAGGACTTGAAAACCCCCCATTCAGATTCAATAATCCTTGTGTCATAAATTAGTGCAGATTAACCATGGTTAGCAGGGAACAGTTAAGCCCATAACAATAAGGGGTATGGTTTAGAGGATATTCTTGCACTCGGGAGGGTCACCCGGGTCCAGGTTTGATTGTGATACATTTTTTAGTGCACCAAAGTTATTGCGTTCAAACCCATGTTTAATCACCAACTAATTCGTTAGCTGACTCATTACTTTTTCACATGCCATCAGGAAATGCTAATTAGAGGATTTCTTCATGCTCATATAGGACTTGGACCTAGTTTAATAAAATGCTTTTGCTATTTTTATTTGGATTATTGTTTGACAATATTTAATTATTTTATTAGATTTATTTAATAAAAATGACATTTAACATGATTTCAACGCATTTACTACCATGAGCTATGGACAACCGATTCACATTCATCGGCCCCGATGATTCCTCCATCGAATGTAGTGTGACCGGGACAAGGAGGATTACTAAAGAAATCGAGATTATGTTCTCTTGACTAAAGATGTTACCCTCTTCTTTGAGCTGCTGGAACATGCTCCGGTTGGGGTTACGATGAGCCAGATATTGGGTAGGTTGAATAATACTCCTATCTATACTGTTGGTAATAATAGTGAGAGTCCATGTCTTCTACTGTTTCCTGCATTTCGCCTCTTTTATATCATCTCATTATTCTTTTTTACTGTTGTTAATTTCTTTTAGGTTTTGTTTTCTGACATGTGCCCAGTCTGGCTTCTACTTTTCTTGATGTTAAGCGAGGTGAAGCTCCTATGCTAAACTACTTAGTTGATTGATTTGCATCCTCCTCAAAAGGTATAGCAGAAATTGCAGTTGCAATCGTGAAAGCAAAATGGGAGAAGGTTGGCAAGGATGCCCGTACCAAAAAGGTTCACGAGACATAACCTTATAGTGGCGATTATGATGTTTAGGAGGTGGTTCCGGAGCTAGTTTTAGTGATGAATTCAAAAGTAACTACAGCAAAGGTTGCTATTGCCAAATAAAATCATGTGACAACTTTGACTGCTATTGTTGTGTCTACTAAGAAACATAAAATGGGTCCAAATTTTGGCTCCAATATTCGCCCTAGAATAGGAGAAAGATGAGTGAGTGAGTGGAAATTATTGGAAGATTATAATCTAAATCAAGTAGATTAATGTTAATTAGTAAGAAGTCAAACTAGTTATAATTAGCCTAAACTTAGTGTTAGTTATGTTAGTTTGTTAGTTTGCAACTGTCTATTGTAAGGCAATAAATACTCATCTTGTACAACATTTTCAGTGTGGAATTGTAGTGTAATATGTGTTTTGTGTCTCGTGTTTAACATGTGTTCCACTATGTTGGTTTAATCTTGATTGGGTCAAGTGGGGTCAACTTAGGTGTCATGGGTCTAGTATTTAAGTCATATGTTTTATCTAAATTATGCAGCAAGTTTTTATTGTGAATTAGTCTAGGTAGTGGAGGTTTGGAGCTAAGTAGTGGTCTATTTTATAGGAGTAGTGACCCATGTTGGGATGTTGTTTTTAGTCTATTTAATGTATGTATTGTAAGTAATGAATGCAATAGTTTGAGTATAATCTTGGGCCTGAAACCAACAATTGGTATCAGAGCGTAAGGTTGAAAAAAAGGGCCTGTTTTAGAGTCAGAAGAAAGAAGTTGAAGAGGCAAGGCGATAGACTTGGTTGTTATCGCCGGAAAGCAAGCCGCAAGGGGTGATCAGAGGCCAATAATAGTGGAAAGAGAATAGAAGCAAGCGTCGATTGGAACGGCGGAGAGCCTCTGTTGTGTAATAGATCGAAGAATTGAAGACAAGCAAGCAGTTCATCAAAAGAATGGAGGGAGAGCACCTGAATTGCAAAAATAGGAAGGTAATTATCAAAGGAAACAAGACGGTGGAACAAAATAAAGAAATATTTAGCAAGAGCAGCCTTTGAATGGGTTGCACTCTGATCGAAGTAAGAATAAATAAGGGTGGCACAACAATAAATGATGGATAGATGGAGAATTAATTAAAGGCAGGGAAGTTGTTGGATTATTTCTCACTAGAGATATAATTCTTGTTTTTATTCAATGAAAATAATAGTAAAGTAGTAAGATTAGGAAGAGCCAATTTCGGTTAAATCAAGATTAATAGCATGATAGCAAGAATGAAGAAAGCAAGTAGCAAGAAAGTTGACCTGTGTGGTTCGTATAGCAAGAGAAAGTGTCCGAGCCATATGTGGTTCGAATAGAAAAAAGAGCAAGAAAGTAAGAAACTTAGCAAGCAAGATGATTCGAAGTAAGCAAGCAAGAAAGATTGGAATCAAGCAAGAAGTAGTAAGTTTAGCAATAAAAACAGATCCGGTTTAGCAAGAAAAGCAGGAATTGAACCTATGTGGTTCAATCAAGAAGCAAGAAGCAAGACCGAGATCAAGATTAAGGGGTGAATGTTGGGTTAATCTTCATTGGGTCAAGTTGGGTCAACATAGGTGTCATGGGTCAAGTATTTAAGTCATATGTTTATTTAAATTATGCAACAAGTTTTTATTGTGAATTAGTCTAGGTAGTGGAGTAGTGGTAGTGGAGCTAAGTAGTGGTATGTTGGATCATATGAGGCTGGTGCAACCAAAACAACACTTTGAGTATTTTTTAAGTACAATTAAATAAGTCTTCTAAAGCTAAAGCTGCTCTTTCAAAGACAAGTTGAAGATCTTCTTAAGATTAAGTATGAAGAACTTCCAAAGGAAAAACTAAGTCTTCTGAGACTAAGTACTTTTACATCCAAAGTATATGAAGAACTTGCGAAGGTAGAATCAAGTCTTTCAAAGTATATGAAGACAAAGTAATAATCCTTTCGAAGCATTGACACTAAGAAGATCCAAGACAAAGTCTTCCAAAAAATGAAGTCACAAAGACTTGCAGAAGATTTGGAAGAAGTTGATTCTTCCGAAGTATAAATGGCCTCGAAAGAACTTATTCTTCCGAAGCGATTTTGCCTTCAGAAGAATCAACTATGAACTAGTGGACATAAGTGTGGGCTGTCTGACATCCACTAACAACTCTGATACACTACATGGCATTTTCCCACTCCCATGTAATTGACCATACTTTAATCCACTGTTTACCTTTTTTAGTTAGTACAGTTACCATTCTTAGTTGGTGAAAAAAGGTATGTCATGGACCTGTCATGACTACCTAATCTAGGATATTATTTTGTCTTATATATTTTAATTCTAGCAATGTAGTATTTGCCTAGCGGTAAATTCCAGCTGGTTTTCCAAGTATAACCGACTGTAGATAGTAGTATATATAGTTTTCTTATTGTAACTTATGTAACCATGCTTGTAAGAGTCTTGTAGTACTAAATTGAGAAATAATATATACAAGTATCTTGAATACCTTCTTGTGTTCATCAACTTATTATATTATTGTCAACTTAGTCAGAGATTCCTCTTCATCAACCGAGTGAAACTTAGTAGTTTGTGAGATACAAAACTTGTGTTGAGAGACCAACATCAATCCTACAATTGGTATTAGAGCTTTTTAGGCTCTGATTGTGAGATCTAACCATCCCAAATCACCCTTATTTCTTTACACTTACTCACTTCACTCAAATGGCGCTTAACCAAAAGTTTTCTGAGTCTGAGATGGGAACCAAGACCAAGGCTCCTATCATCACCCCTGATGATTTTGGAACTTGGTGTAAATGTATTGAAGGTTTTATCAAGTATCAAGACAGCTGCTTATGGAGATCTGTCACTTATGGTCCTTACAAGACAAAGGTGGCGGACCCGACTGGTAATGGCGCCATGATTGAGAAAGCAGTTGAAGACTACTCTGATGAAGACTTCAAGAGGATGGACATCGACTACAAAGCGATGACCGTGTTGCTTACTGCCATACCAAACTCCATAATGGAAGGCTTTAAGCAATGCGAGACAGCCAAGGAACTCTTATATGCTTTGAAGCTGATGTACTCTGGTTCTGCTACATCAAAGGAGAACAAGAAAGAATGCTGATACAGAAGTTTGAGAACTTCACTTATGTTGTTGGTAAGACCTTGAGCCAATAATACTTCAGGTATATGGACTTGATCACCTCTCTTTAGACTATGGGATGAGTGCACTTCCTCATGAGTGGACTTTTTACTGTGTCTCAATCAAGAGAACCGAAAATCTCAACACTCTCACTATGACTAAACTGTATGGAATCCTTGATGGATACTGTATGGAAATGGAGACTCAGAAAAGCCAAGAGATGAACAGACCCTCAAATCTTGTAGTCAATAATGCTCTACATATTGCTGAAGGATCAAGAACTCCCTAGCCTTAGTTGTACCTGAACTACCCCTAACAGCCATCATCCTCTTCTGGGCCATACATCACTTTCCCTAAGACACGCAGGTCTCAACAGGCTCAACACACTCCCTTCAAGGAGAGTTGTGCTTTATTTTAGGGAATGAGCACTCTGGAGATTTTCAATACTGTTTTGATGATCTAGAGTGTTTCAGCCCAGATGATGTTGAATATATGGACATTGTCCAACAAATGGCTCTTTTAACCTACAGAGCAAAGAAGTTCTTTAAAAGAATCGGAAGGCAGTTTCCTCAGAACCAAACCAATAGCAAATTTGGGTTTGACAAGAGCAAGGCCAAATGCTACAACTGTAACTAGCTTGGTCACTTTGCTAGGGAATGTAAAGCTCCAAGATCTAATCTTGGAGCAGCTCAAGCCTCCTAACATCCTGCTTCCTTAACGGCTGCAACCAAAACCACTGAGCCACAAACTGCTGTAGTGCTTAAGAGGTTGACTGGAGCTTTCTGGTGCAAGATGTCACTCCTGCTCAAGCTCTCATGGCTAGAACTGAAGACAGCAAGGTATATGAACATCTCTATACTCCAGCTTGTATTGCTAAGGTTAAATTGTATCAAGACTACAACATGTAAATTAGATATGATATTGAGTCTTTAAATATCCTAAAATCTGATTTTAATAGAGTAGAATCTGACTATAAGTTCAAAATAGAAGAGTTTGAGAAAACTGTGTCCTTTTTAAAACATGAACATACTAACTATAGGACTCAAATAAAATATCTAATATCCAAGTTGACTGAAGCTCAAGCCCAGCTAGTCATAGCTGAGGCTAAAGCAGAGAAGTATGCTATTCAAGAGCATAACTTCAACACCATTATAGCATCATCCTCCGACTCCAAGGTATGCTATCAAAACAAAAGTAGGTTGGGATCCAATGAAATTGCTCCACCACACTTTCTTATGTCTATTAGAAAGCCAAGATATGGTACTGATAAGAAAGAGGTTCCAACTGCTGATCCCCTGCCTAGTGAGCAGAAGAATGAAGCAAGAATGGAAACCACCATAGAGAAGGATAAGGTAGAAAACCTCATCCCCACAATTGATAAGCCCTTGACCACCAAAGCCAGAAAGAACCAGATCAGGGTAGCAAGATAAACTGCCAAAAAGGTGGCTAAGACTAAGATGAAGACAGACCCAAGGCAAAAGGGTATATTCATTTCAGCTGGATTCCAGTGGTTGGAAGTTCTGATTTAGGAAAGGAGAGTAGTACCAGCACTCCTATCCAGATGAAGGATCAGAAACAAAAGGAAAGGCTGTTGAAGAAGAGAAAAAGTGCAAGAAACAACAGCCCACATGTCCCACCAAGATTAACATTGAGTCATAATCTGTGGCCTGCATAACCACATGGCTAAAGATTGTTACTATAATCCAGCAAGCACACATTATGCAACCAATGTTAAGAAATAAGGAGTCAAGGATGGTTTCACATTTGCACCTTTTGCACCTTCCATGTGTAAAGGAAGGGAAAGCTTTTCCGAAGCCAAGTTGGTTTCGGAAGAAACTCATTCTTCAGTAAGCAAAATAGCTTCGGAAGACAAGCCAAAGAACAAACAAAGAAACAAAAATATTTCCTTGAAACCTTCCAAGAAGAAGGCTGTTTTGGAAGAAAAGGTGGTGAAGACTTCTTCCAAAAACAAGAAGCTTCGAAAGCAAGTCATGTTGCACAAGCCTCCTCAGGCTCATCAACACAGGTCAACCATAGGATGGAATGGAAGACCAGAAAAGAAGCTGCAACCCAAACCTCTTCTTCACAAACTATAATTGAGCCCCATGCATACAATTTGGTTCAATTATATCATCTGTATTGGAAGAACCCAAGACCAACAAGGCTTAGGTTTCCAACAATAACTAATCATTTCACCTTATGTGCAGGGACATCCACATGACAAGAATGGAAATGTCTGGATGTGGATAGTGGATGCTGCAGGCATATGACAGGGAACAGATCTCTCCTACAACAATTTGAACATTTTGATGGAGGTCCTGTTCAGTTTGGAGGTGAAGCTGGAGGATATATTTCTGGTAGAGGTAGTGTATCCAATGGTAAGTTAAACATTGACAAAGTAAACTTTGTCAAATAGCTTGAACATAATCTCTTGAGTGTTTCTCAATTCTGTGATCAAAAGCACCAAATGCTTTTCACAGAACATGAGTGCATTATCCTCAAACCCGGGATGACAATTCCTCAGAAATTGGTGCTTCTTAGATCTCCTAGGAAAGGGGATATGTACAAGCTTGATATGAACAATGCTTCTCCACTGGGTGAAATATCATGCTTTCTTTTGAAAGCTAATGGTGATGAGTCAACTCTTTGGCATAAAAGAATATGCCATGTTAATTTTAAAACCATGAATAAGCTGGTTAAAAATAATTTGGTACATGGTGTGCCTAAAAAGGAATTTTTCTGTAAAGATAATTGTGTTGCTTGCCTGAAAGCAAAAAGCAACACAAGGTTTCTGACAAATGCAAAGAAGTTAACTCCATCACCACTCCATTACATTTATTGCACATGGATCGTTTTGGTCCCACAAGTATAATGAGCATTGGAAGGAAATCATATTGCCTTATGATTGTTGATGATTTTATAAGATTTACATGGGTATTCTTCTTAAGAACTAAAGATGAAATGGCTAAAACATTAAAATCTTTTATTCTTAAAATTGAAAATCAAAAGGATCACAAGTTAAAAATCATTAGAAGTGATCAAGGGACTAAGTTTAAGAATCAAGTTCTTGACTCATTCTGCAACTCAAAAGGGATCGCCAGACAATACAATTTCCTAGAACTCCTCAACAAAATGTTTTGCTAAGAGGAGGAACGGGGCACTTATTGAGGCTGCAATAACTATGTTAGCTGATTCAAAGCTGCCTCTAACTTTTGGGGCAGAGGCAGTCAACACTGCATGCTCTGTGCAGAACAGGGTTCTCATTATTAAGCCTCATGGAAAGACCCCTTATGAGTTATGGAACAAGAGGCCACTATTCATTGGCTTTCTTAGGTCCTTTGTTAGCAGGTGTACCATACTCAACAAAAAACACAATTTAGCAAAATTTGCTAAAAAGTCAGATGATGCTATCTTTGTTGGATATTCCTCAACCTCTATTGCTTATAGAGTGTATAACATTGAAAATCAAAAATTTGAGGAATCATCCAACATTGTTGTTAATGAGCGCACTCCTTGTGTTGAGGGAATGGGCCTGATCATATCTTCAATCTGGATTGTTTCCAAACTATTCTAAACCATCTTATGAGAATGTTTTAGCTAGAACAGGAACTCAAAGTGACATCTATGAAGATCAAATGTTTGAGTTACCCAAACCTCTTCCCAGTTCTCCAAGAGGAATTGAAAAACAAGCTCCCACTACTGGAAGTCCTGAAGCTTAAACATATCAGGAAATCATGGAGCTTTAACAAGTTGTCAGCCAACTGAGCCTCAAAACTCATGATTTGACAACTCTAGCATTCAACACCAAGCTGATGAAGATAGTAATCTGGAGGAAAAAGGAAACTGTTGACAATACTTCCTAGTAGAATATCATTGATGCTATCACACATTCATTCAATCAGTCCTCATTGAATGAGTGTGAGACATCAGCTGGTCATGGTGTTTAAAACCCTGAGCAAAACTTCTCAAATCTGGATCTATCTATGTAACTAGATGTGATCCCTAGGCTTAGGATACATAACACTCACCCAGCTGAGAACATCATTAGGGATGTCTCAGAAGGTGTGAGAACAAGGAGTCAGACCCACAATAGGAATGTCTTCTTGTACTCATGCTTTCTCTCTCAAATGCAACCAAAGAAGGTGGAAGAAGCTCTCAAGGACAACAATTGGATTGAAACTATGCAATTCGAGTTGCTTCAGTTCAAGAGGCAAATGGTATGGAACTTGTGTCCATTGCTATCTGGCCAAATCCCTATTGGCACCAAGTGGGTGTTTAGAAATAAGAGAGATGATAGAGGTTTGATCATCAAGAACAAGGAAAGACTTGTTATTCAAGGATACCCACAGGAGGAGGATAGATTACACTGATGTCTTTGCACCTATTACAAGACTTGAGGCTGTGAGAATCTTCCTTGCTTTTGCAAGCATCCAAGAACTTCACTGTCTATCAACTTGATGTCAAATGTGCATTTTTATGTGGGTATATTGATAGAGAAGTCTATGTGTGTCAGCCACCTAGATTTGATGACCCATAACACCCAAACTATGTGTGTAAACTAGATAAAGCTCTCTATGGGTTGCATCAAGCACCTAGGCTGTGGTATGAGACCCTGTCTCTGTTTCTTCTTAGGAATGGCTACACCGGAGGCACCATAAACAAGACATTCTTCATAAAGAATTCCAGGAAGGACATGATATTAGTTCAAGCCTATGTTGATGACATCATATTTGGTTCCTCAAATGACCAAATATGCAAAGACTTTGAAAGCATCATGAGGAAGAAGTTTGAGATGAGTTCAATGGGAAAGATGGATTTCTTCCTTAGAATTCAAGTGAAGCAGATGGAAGAAGGGTTCTTCATCAATCAATCTAAGTATGTCATGGACTTCTTAAAAAGATTTGAGATGAAAGAATGTAAGTCAGCCAAGACACCCATACCTAGAAATCACAATCTTTGTCCTAATTCCAAGGGGGAAGATACTGATCAGCATCAGTACAGAGTGATTATTGGATTTCTAATGTATCTCACTGCAAGAAGTCCTGATATCATGTTTGCAAGCTGCATCTGTGCAAGATATCTGGCTGCTCCCAAGGTGTCTACATAATTGCTGCCAAGAGAATCTTAGATTCCTTAAAGGATCTCCCAACTAGGTCTTTGGTTTCCTAAGTGTAAGGACTTCAATCTCTATGGGTACACTAACAGTGATTATGGTGGCTACAACATCAACAAGAAATCTACATCCAGAGGATGTCAATTTCTTGGTGGAAGGATTATCTCCTGGTAATGCAAAAAGCAATCATGTGTCTTAACATCTACTGCTGAAGCTAAATACATTGCTGCTACGAGCTGCTGTGTCTCAACTACTATGGATTCAGAATCAGATGTTGGACTATGGTTCAACTTCATGCAGACTCCTATCCACATAGACAACAAGAGTGCTATTTCTATCATATAAAATATTACAAGCACTCCAAGACAAACTATATTAGAGATTCATGAGAAAAATCTAATAAAGCTAGTTAAAGTGAATTCAAATGAATATATGCTGACTTGTTCACCAAAGCCTTGATGAATAAAGATTAAATATTTAATTACAGCTATTAGAATGATTAACATTGACTAGTTCCTCTCATTTGAAAAACCTTTTTGAAATATGTCTTTTCTATGTTGTCTAATTACAATCTAAGCCCTGTTACAAAAAGACATTCTTTAAAAATCTAAGTGTAATACTTTCGAAGAGAATTTACGCTCAGAAGAAATCTTTATTCTTCTTCCAAAGGAAAATTCCTCTGCCTAAAGATTATTTTTCGAAGAGTTTTTACCCTCAGAAGAACAATTGATCATAGATCAAATTACATTCCGAAGCTTACTAACTTCTTTTCTCGGAAGAAGATTGTACTCTCGGAGCAAACTTGTCATTGAGACATGGTTTGCTTTCGAAAGTAAAAATGACTTCAAAAAACAATATTGAGAAACACAAGTGTTTTCTCTCGGAAGCAAGTCCATCTTTGGAGAACATCTTTATTGTGTCACGGAAATCTTTGGGCCCACTCTGTAAAAAGTAAGATTTTTGATGATTGTCTGAATATTTTATGTTTTAATCTTACGGCCTTATCAAATCAAAACCTAAACTATCCTTTCACCTTATTAGTTTTGCTTTTAACCTCCATTTAAAATTTCTAACTCTCTCCTTTACTTTCTTTACACAGCAAAAGCCCCAAATTACCACCATCTTCTTCACTGACTCTCAAATTTCATCAATCCTACCTTACCTTTACTAGTGCCCTAAATCCCCAACATAATATCATTGAATATCAATCCCAATCGGCATACTTCACAACCCTCACCGTTAACCCCACTATCTACTCTAACCACATGGCCGAATTCTGGGCCAATGGTTGACTGGGTTTGAGAATGATATTCTCGATTGATGTGACTCAACCTGGGATCGAATATGTAGACTGAGTCAATAATATAGTAGCGGAATTACTATATTAAAGAACATTAACTGCTATAGTAAATGCTTGAATGTCAGAGAATCAAGAACCAAAGTAAATGTTGTAAAATATTATGTATATTACTGCTGTAGTCAACAACCTTACAAAGTTAGGGTATGTGAACCTATTTATAGGCGAATTCATTGCGTGTACAAAAGATTAAACTAACCCTGGTCTATACAAGAGAATCTAGTTTACGTACAAAATAAATGTGTAAGTTGTTCATCCGCATTAGTTCATGCAGATGAACAAGTCTTCATCAGCATTTGTGTTTGCTCACCCGCATTAGTTCATGCGGGTGAACAAGTCTTCATCAGCATTTGTGTTTGCTCACCCATATTAGTTCATGTGGGTGAACGAGTCTTCATCAGCATTGTGTTTGCTCACCCGCATTAGTTCATGCCGGTGAACAAGTCTTCATCAGCATTTACTGTTGTTCATCCGCATGGACTAATGCGGGTGAACACTTCTTGTCAGCATTTCTTCAGATCATCCACAAGGATTAATGCGGATGAACACTTCTGTTCAGCATTAGTTGTCTTGAACCGCATTTGTTAATGCGGTGAACAAACACTTATCCGCATTTGTTCACTAGTCATCCGCATTAACAAATGCGGGTGCTCTATACTTGTCTTCTGTTTTCTTGTGTTGATGATGTCTTCTGTGTTATTTTGTAAATAATGTGCTCCAACCAGAACAACCTCCAACCACTACTTAAGTGGCAAGTATGATCCTTTCAGGGTCTAACAATAGTCAAGATGAAATGCTAAATTGTGAACGGGTCATTTGTTCGAGGATCTGCGGACAGAAGATCATCATTGCTGAATCAACCATCAGGGAGCATCTGTAGCTTCATGATGAGGGCACCCCTACTGAATTCCCCAAATCTGAGTTGGAAGACACTTACACTCAGATTGGATATGGTGGCAATGTGCACAAGTCTACAGTCTACAAGTTTAACTTCTTCAACAATTGGAAGTTATTGTTACACATTGTCTTGCACTGCCTATCCAATAAATCTAGTGGATGAGATCAAATCCCATATGATTTGAGCCATCTCATCCGTGGATTGGTAAAGGTCCTTCGCTTCAACTACTCAAGATTTATGCTGAACAACCTAAGAGGCAATCTCACCCGGGATCCATTATACATGTATCCCTGGTTCATTCAGCACATAATCAACTGCGAGCTGGACAAGGACAGATTACAATGTTAAGATGTTCTACTAGTCCATCACATGCGGCCTGGCATCTTTAAGACCTTGAAGAAGGTGTCCACCAACTTCTCTGGAAGATTCATCGATCTTCTTCCAGGTATGCACTAGCCAACGGCTCTTGGTGACATCCCTGCAAGCCCAGCAGGTGTTGAACCCATACCAGACACCACCACTCAAATGTCAATCAATTCTTCCCACCCAATCAAGATTACATACACTAGATGCCCCAAACGAACCCCTGATCAATCTACTATGATTGGTTAGGTCCCATCTGTTCTATTTAAAAAGGCTCGAGTGGAACTTAGGGCTCCCACCCAGCCAGAGGTCCAACCATGTTCCACCATTGACCTTAATGTCAATGTCGAGTCTCTTCAGTCTCAAGCTCACGAGCCCACAACCCAAGCCTTTAGCCCTCAGGGTGAGTCCCAACACTCACCTGAGCAACCAAAAATGGATACTAACATCATTGGGTCATCTGCTCTCACAGAAGAACCCGTAGGTGTTGACCATGGTCCCAGGTCATTAGATTTAACCTCTCTATCCCTCATTGACCTATCAACCCTACCTGATGAGGACATTATGTTCCATCTGGGCCATGATGTTGATCTACCGTACCACTCTCTAGAACAATCGAGCCCCAGGAAACTTCTAATGTCTAGTCCATATCACCAATGCCTAACTGGGGTGAGTCAAACTAGTATGGAGGTGACTAATGTATGCTTGGCTGCCACTACTGAGAGTGTTTCAATAACCTCTTAGGATAGTGGTAACATAAGTGGGACTGAGTCTATGGCAACCTTGCCTCTTGATGACTCTAAAAGAGACATCAGCAAGCAAGGGTATCCAGGGCGTCGAGAAACCACTATTGGTGGTAATGATGAACAAACCATGTATGTTATCTCATCTCCAAAGGATTCTTCGAAAGAAGATGAGGGTAGCATTAAACTCATTATCAGAGACCTGATTTCTATAGTCTCAAACCTTGAATCAATGGTTAAGACTTTAGAGGACAGGTCTACCTCTCAGCAACTTGAGATTGAAGATCTCAAGGCACAACTAGCTGAGACACTCATTGAGAAGTCTGTTAGGCATGTACATACTCAGGTTTCTTTAAGTTCTTCCTCTAGTTCATCTACTTCTCAAAATGATGCTACCAAAAAAGGGGAGAATGTACAGAAACAAAGACATAAGGAACCCTACCTTGCCATCACAATAACTTCCTTTGATGCCATATCTTCTTTATACCCACATAGCAACACCCGGCAACTACCTTCCCTCAACCAGCTCCATAACTATTCAAGTGGATCCAAAAATGATTATAGACCTCAACAGGTTTTTAACCACATTTTGATAAGCTCATTCATTGAACAACCTTCCCCTGATGTAGCCATTGCCTACTTTGGAGCTGAGGAGCTTCAAAGACTGAGTGCACCACCTACCTCTGAAAAGAAAGTTGGTCAACCTAAGGTCTCTATTGAACCCAAGATTAACTTTGAAGGGGATACATAGACTCATGGCCCAGCAACCAATTTGGAAGGGACTAGTAGTGCAGTTCTAATTACTTCTGAAGCAGAAATCCAAGCTACGGAAGGAATAATAGAACTGGCTTCCTTGTCTAATGATCTGTTCATCACAGACAGCATCTTTGAACTAGCCTCTGAGGTAAACAGTGAGGACTTCCTTACAACCCCTCTCTCCCAAACACCACAAGTCCAACCCCACTCTCCCCAACCTGAATCTTCTAAACCTGAGTCTCCAAAGGATGAATCTTCCTTTGATCCTAGGGAAGAGGAAGCTCACTGTTGAGGAGCTTCTAGAGGAGGAAAGGTTGGAAAAGCTTAAGAAGAAGGGAAGAATTGAAACTAGGAAGCTGTTGGTTACAAGCAGCAAAGCAGCTGTAGCTGCTCAAGAAAGTATCAATAACAAGAGTAGAGTAAAGGTTATTGACAAGCTCATCAGCCTATGAGTAGTTAATGAAGACATCCTTGTACTCCCACTTGATGAGCTTGTAAGGCTGGAGAAGGCAACCTTGCTACAAAAGGAAAAGTAAGAAGCAGCAAGGTTGGCCGAAGAGGAGGAGAAGAGGAAGAGGAAGGAGGAGGCTAGGCAAAGGAAGGAGAGAATAGCCTTTGTCTGCTCAAGAGGCTATTCTCAAGAGGAGCTGGAACCCTCATGATTAAGACACGATCTTGTTTCTTTTCCACAAAGAGCAAGTTCAAATCAACAAAGAGACGAAGAGGACTGCCTAGGAAAGATGAGGGAGAGAAAGAAAAACGAGGAAGAGGCTCAACTTGCCACTGCCAAGAAGGTGGGAAATAAGGAGTGGATGAAAGGCTATCTCAACGCCCTTAGCTTCACCTGCAGGCAAGTGGGTCCTATGTCAGTGACATGAAGGCTGACATTTGCTTAGGAAGAAGGTAGGAGCTAAGTCATTTATAAACTGTTCAGAAGAAGGCATCCAAACCAACACCAACACCCAAACCAGCACAACCTACACCCATACCTTTTCCTTCCCCATCAAAACCAAACCAACTACTGAGCCTTACACCCCTGAACCCACACCATCAGCCTTACCTACACCCTTACCAACTAATTCCCAACAACCACCAGCACCACCTATCCTTAACCCAAACACAACCTAGAACCCAATCTTTACCCAAACCTTCTTCTGACCTTCTATGCCCCTGACCATAGAAGAATTCAAGGAGATCAAGAGGAAGCTCATCAACTACACACATTGAATGACATCTCTTGTGAGGAAGAGTCAATTAACCTGAAATACACTGATTGATCTTCCAGTTTCCTCACAAGAGACGCATTCCTTGATCTATCTAGGGGAGCACTTGACAAGCTCCCAACTTCTTGCAACCAACTCAAATATATTACGGAAGAAGAGAAGAAGTTAAGGAGGAGGCTAGTGACTCTACTAGACACTAGGAAGGGGGACAAGCTTTCATCCAACCCTCAATCCTAGAAAACAAATAGTCCAGTGAAGGTTCGATGAACCTTCCCACAACTTTGTTATGGAAAGAGATAATGGTGAGGTAAACAGGGTTGATACCTCATCTCTGCAACACTCCAGCAGATTTGACCTTGTAGAGTTAGCAGAGAAACCATTCTCTAATCCCTCTAACTCTCAGGTTGCTGCTCATATCAGAAATCACCTGAGCAGTCTTCATCTGGCTGAGCTTTAAAGAAGGCCAAGACTGAAGAAGAGTTGAAAAGGAGAGCAAAGGATGAGGAAGAAGGCACAACTACAAAAGGAAATCATTCCTTCAGATGGTTGAAGGCTCAACTTCTGATCCTATAATTAGATGGGAGTATGACTACAATTCCCAACAACTAACTCTCTTCAGAGGGACAGAAGAAAGGGTGCATGTCGATCAAAACAACAGACTTGATCTACGAATGACTTGTACCAGCTCCTCACCACCACATCAGGGAAGAACAAGGAAACGGATAAATATCTTCTTTCCTTGGTGTTAAAGACCTTAAGGAGCAGAAGAAAGTGAAGTTTTGGAAGCATCAGCCTACGGGGAGTTTGTTGGATCATATGAGGCTGGTGAAATCAAAACAACACTTAGAATATTTTGAAGTAAAATGAAGAAGTCTTTCGAAGGTAAAGCTGCTCTTCCGCAGACAAGTTGAAGATCTTTTGAAGCTTAAGTATGATGAACTTTCGAAGGAAAAACTAAGTCTTTCGAGAATAAGTAGTTTTACTTCTGAAGTATATGAAGAACTTTTGAAGGCAGAACCAAGTCTTCCGTAGTATATGATGACAAAGTAATTCTCCTTCCCAAGCATTCACACTAAGAAGATCCAAGACAAATTCTTTCAAAGAATGAAGTCACAAAGTCTTGCAGAAGACTTGGAAGAAGTTGATTCTTCCGAAGTATAAGTGGCCTCGGAAGAACTTATTCTTCTGAAGCCATTTTGCCTTCGAAAGAATCAACTATGAACTAGTGGACATAAGTATGGGTTGTCTAACATCCGCTGACAACTCTGATACACTGCATGGTGTTTTCCCACTCCCATGTAGTTGACCATACTTTAATCCACTATTTACCTTTTCCAGTTAGTACAGTTACGATACTTAGTTGGTGACAAAAGGTAAGTCATGGACCTGTCATGATTACCTAATCTAGGATATTATTTTCTTAGATATTTTACTTCTAGCAATATAGTATTTGCTTAGCGGTAAATTCTAGCTGGTTTTCCAAGTATAACCGGCTGTAGATAGTAGTATATATAGTTTCTCATTGTAACTTATGTAACTATGCTTGTAAGAGTCTTGTAATATTTAGTTGATAAATAATATATACAAGTATCTTGAAAACCTATATTGTGTTCATCAACTTGTTATATTATTGTCAACTTAGTTAGAGATTCCACTTCATCAACCGAGTGAAACTTGGTGAGTTTTTGAGATACAAAACTTGTGTTGCGAGACCAACATCGATCCTGCATGGTCTATTTTATAGGAGTAGTGACCCATTTTTGCATGTTGTTATTAGTCTATTTAATGTATGTATTGTGAGTAATGAATGCAAGAGTTTGAGTATAATCATGGGCCTGAAACCAACACTGAATCCCTGCACATCTTTGTGGATACTCTATTATTTGTTCATCCATGATTGATCCTCGATCAAGGCACCTTAACATGGTATCAGAGCAATGTTGAAGAGAATCATAAAGTGCAGTCTCTGTCATCACTATTTTCCATTCAATTTCGTGAAGAACACATCAATCGCTTTTCATCCTCTGTTTCAAGAATAGGAATAGAGAACCAAACTTTGAATCTAATCAACAACGATCAGTGTGTTTGTTGATTAAGACGTGATCATGATAATCAATCAATCAAGAGAAATCAATTTAATCATACCAGAATTGCTATCAGAAACTTATCGTAAATCCAAGAGTTTTTGGTGAAGATTCGGATGATTAGTTCTAAACAATGAATCATGAAAGTTGCAAGATTAATGGTTAAATCCTAAATTCCTTTAAATGATTATTGACACTCAACATTCAATATTTACAATTCGGGTCCGTACTCAAAATCATAGTGATTCAACTGATATCGTTTTACCAATGAAAAGATAATTCTCAATCATCAAAGGAAATTTGTTCGGAGACAACAAAAGGTTTCTAGAACGTCTCTGATCAAAGCACAATTTAAGTAGTTGAATGAACTAGAATTTAATCAACAAGATTTAAAGGGATGATTTAGGATTCATTGTTTGTATCCATTTTGTCATTTTGGTAAGTCAACAGGGAAATTGCAGAGGGTGATTTTCAAGAATGGAAATAAGGCTAATACTTTTAAAGGAAATCTTATTTATTTAAGTAATTGCAAATATATTTTTTCAGGAAAATAAGGAGATGATAAAATATATTGTTATCAAAATAAGAAAAATCAATACAAGAAAGAAAATAAAGGGTTTGAGTTTGGTCAAGGGTGTAAAGATCATTAGTAGCGAAGCGAGAGTGATCGAGATCAACAACATAGAAGCAGGTTTGATTTATCAACGGCAGAGAAGCAGGATTGATTGTCATTAGTAGAAGGCAAGAGATTACCTATCAACGGCGGGCAAGTTTGACTTTTAATAGTGAGGCAGGTTTGAACAAGACCAAATGCGATCAAAGAAACCAGATGAGGAAGGGAGAAGATATACTGCAAGTTTACATGAAGAAAATGAGGTTTAAGGATAATCTTGATTAGGGGAGTGAATGTTGGAAGATGATAAGCAAGACAATCCTAAATCAAGTAGATTAATGTTAATTAGTAAGAAGTTCATGAAATTCACAATAGAAAAGTCAAACTAATTGTAATTAGCATAAACTTTACGGTTAGTTATGTTAGTTTTGTTAGTTTGCAACCATCTATTGTAAGGGTATAAATACCCATCTTGTATAACATTATCAGCGTATAATTATAGTGTTATTATGTGTGTTTTGTGTGTCATGTTTGACATGTGTTTCATTGAGTCCCTACACATCTTTGTGCATACTCTGTGATTTGTTCATCCATGATTGATCCTCGATCTAGGAGCCTCAACATGGTATCGGAGATGACTCTATAGATGTGGTGGCTAAGATTGTGGCATCTGCAAAAGTGTTAGGATATTAGAAAAGGATTCATGGTGGGTTATAGAGTTCATTGAAATGGGAAGGTCATCGAAACTTAATATTTATTTGACGCTGATGCATCTCTTAAATACATGGAAACGAGCAATGCTTTTGATTAGTTGCTTCTCCCAGTCTTAGATGTAGTAGACGCTTGGGTGGGTGATGGAGATGTGGACGCACTTAAGAAATTTTTGATCCTGATGAAGGAGGAAGAAATTGGCACGTTTAAGACTTTGCCTTAACTAGTTTGTTTATCTTTAGTTTGTAATGGTAATCCATTTTGTACGGTATTGCTCCTATGCTATTTCTAACTTGTTTTTGTAACGTTTGTACGTGCGTCTGCTAGTTTTATGATATCTACCTTCGTGTCTACCTATTTAAATATGTAAAATATTACGTACATACCTATCTTGGTGATCAATACCTGTCTGCCCAAGTTTGTCATGTCAAGAATTGGAATACCATCTTACAAGTAATTTCTACTTCAAACAGTTGCAAATGCATTCATTTGAGTGATTGTGTATATCCGTCCAGATAAGCTATGTCTTTAAATGGAAATGCATCGGTTCGGATGATTAGTAGATATATGTAAATGCACCAGCCAAGGTGACTACATTCGCTTTGGATATATAATGTAGATAAGTAAAATACCCATCCGTCCAGATGGTAAGACAAGTAAACAATTGTAAGTGCACCCATTCGGGTACCTAAATCATGAGCTAAAATAATACACCCATCTGGATGGCTATAAAAGTGATGCAGCTCACCCATCCAGGTGGCTATATAAATAATATAGCTCACTCGTCCGGCTGCCTATATATGTAACGTAGCTCACTCGTTTAGGTGGTGACATAAGTAACGTAGCTCACTCATCTGGGTGGCATATAAGCAATGTAGCTTACCTGTCTAGGTGGTTATATAAGTAACGTAGCTCACCCATCCGAGTGGCTATATAACTAATGTAGCTCGCTAGTCTAGGTGGCCATATGATTAAAGTAGTTCACCCATCAGGGTGGCCATATGAGTAGTGTAGCTCACCTATCTAGGTGGCTATATAAGTAATACAGCTCCCCCGTCTAGGTGGATATATAAGTAATGTGGCTTACCCGTCCAGTGTAAAGCCCCATTCCCGGGACGCTTACAGCCGGTCAATCATCGAATAAAACATATAAAATTCATCATTTTGCAGCTGAACTTTAAACTTTTCATTAATAATTAAAACATGTCAAGTCATCATATCATTTCATTTACATTTCAGAAATGTATTATTACAATAACATTCCCAAAAATATGGATGCCAGACTCGAATAATCCCCAGTAGTTTATGCATCCATGCCTGCACCTCCTCAGCATCAACACTACCTGCCAACTATTATGCACACAAAAGTCAGCGACGCTGAGTGAGTTCTAGTTTTATATTAAAATACTTTACTTCCGTTTAAAACATTTCATTTACTTCCGTACGTGATCACACATCATACATACATCTTGGTAATAATTAAAACGTCAAGCAAAAGCCGACACAGTAGTTTATGCATCCACGTCAAGCAAAAGCCGACACAGTACCTGGGTACGCAACAAGGATCTTCTCACAATTCATATGCTATACCCCCACGTCAAGCAAAAGCCCATACTATGCCGGGGTTTGTAAATAAAACGTCAAGCAAAAGCCAACACAGTACCGGGGTAAGCGACAAGGACTCCATTATTCATTACTTCCATTTTCGTCATTCATTATCTTTCACTTTCATTACGTGATACTTTACTTATGTACATAAGTATAACATACCATGTAAAGTCATATCATATACATAGCATGGAACAACATCATCATCATAACAACACATAATGCATACACATCATAAACAAGCATAAGCCACCACAAGACATCATTTCTTTGCACTTAAATTCTACCTCCCAAAATTTTAGAAAAAAAACTAAGTCCCCAAAGAAATATGGATGACACTGTAGCAAATACAGATGAAATGTAGCAAATACGGATGACACTGTAGCAAATGCGGATAAAAGCCTTCCGAAAGAATTCCAAGTGTCCAAAGAAATGCTTGTAAAACAAATGCGGATGAACTGTAGCAAATGCGGATGGCACTGTAGCAAATTCAGATGAAAGCCTTCAAGAAATATTCTAAGTGTCCAAAGAAATGCTGGTAAAACAAATGCAGATGAACTGTAGCAAATGCGGATGACACTATAGCAAATCGGATGAACAAAAACTAACCTGCAAGGCGACTTATGCCATTTCTAGTCCCCAATCATCGTTCTAACACATCCTTAACACAGATCTATCATACTACACACTTAGAACAAACTAAACATCATACACATCTTAGGAAAACATCTAAAAACATACACCAACATCACCCAGTCATACATCAAGTTAAAATTCCTGGTTTGGTTTAGAAAACCTTATGTCCAGTATGCATAACAACCCCAAACACTTAGAAAACCAGTAAAAGAGGGATCTAGAACTCACCTTGAACAGCTTTCGAGTAGAACACCTCAAACCCGAGAGCCCACTTGAAGTTCCAGCACCTAAAACCCACGAAAATGAGCACTAAACACAAGAATCTCGGTCCAGAAGCTCGAGCCCAGTAGAAAACAGGGAAGAAACACTTGAAAACTTTACCTTTCTTGAAGATCCTCTACTTTCTAACTCTAAAAACCGGTTGAGGGCTTCTCTCTCTCTCTCTCTAGAACCGAAGGTTGAATGTTGTGGGGAAGAAAGTATGGCAGCCCTTTCTTATTTTAAACCCCACTAAATGCAAGTTTGGCTCTTGCATGCTTTTGAACTAACTTCCTGTTTGCTCCCTTACTTATCTTTTTATTTTTTTTTTTGAAATTTCCAGGTGTTACAAGTCCACCCCTTGATATAGGTTTCGTCCCCGAAACCTGTCACTCCTTAAAGAGATCTGGGAAGTGCCATCTCATTTCCTCCTCTGATTCCCCAAGTGGCCTCCATCCCTTCAATCCAAAGACTGTAGCCTCCACTTTAGAGAAGTTTGGATAATTACCCTGTAGTACTCACCAAACCCAAGAAACTACGAATCTCAGATGGCGTCCTTGGAGACTTCTATTGCATCACCACCTCAACCTTTGTTAGGTCTACCATAATCCCTTTAGGATTAACCACAAGACCCAAAAGCTGAACCTCGCATAACTAGAACGCACACTTGGAGAACTTGGCGTATAACTTCTCCCTTCGAAGCGTATCCAACACTTCCCAGATGTGACAGACATGTTCCTCTTCGCTCTATGAATAAATCAGAACATCATCAATGAACACAGTCACTGAATTAGCTATCATAGGTCGGAACACCCGATTCATCAAATTTATAAAAGCAGCTGGCGCGTTGGTTAAACCAAAGGATATCACAAGAAACTCGTAGTGTCCAAAGCGCATATGAAAAGCTATTTTAGGAATATCCTGCTCCTCCACCGCAGTTGATGGTAACCAGATTGAAGATATATTCTCGAGAACCAATTGACACCTTGAAGCTGATCAAACAAGTCATCAATCCTCGGTAATGGATACCGGTTCTTTACCGTTAACTTGTTCAACTCATGGTAGTCGATGCTCATCCTCATGGTATCATCCTTCTTTTCCATAAATAAGACCGGAGCACCCCATGGAGAGATGCTCGATCGACTGAACCCCTTATTTAATAACTCTTGCAGCTGTGTCATCAATTCCTTCACCTTGGAAGGAGCTAAACGATACGGCGCCTTAGTAACAGGTTGGGCATCAGGCATCAAATCTATCTGGAACTCGAAGCGGTCAGGTGACACACCTGGTAGATCCTTCGGGAACATGTCTCAGAAGTCACACGCGACCTGTACATCCGTCAATCATGGTACTGACGCATCCACATCCTTCACGTAGGCTAGATAGGCACCACTTCCACGTCTCTACCACAACCATCCAAATTACTTTCGAGATTGGGCGCGGTCGATCGAATTGTCACAAAACTCCCATTGGGCACGGTCAATCGAATCATCTTCTTGCGACACACGATGTTTACCGCATAGGCCGCTAGGCAATCCATCCCTAGGACTACATTAATTTGTCTAAGGGCATCACGAACAATCTAGCAGAGAACGTATGGCCTTTCAACCCTATGTCACAGTCTTTTACCATATCAGAAATCCTGATCGACTTACCAATGACAGTTTCTACATTGAAAGGCTCATCAATCTTCCTACTCCGAGCGGGCAACTTTTTATAGAAGGCAGCAAAAATAAAATTCCAACTAGCACCATAATAAAAAGTACAGAGGCACAAGTCTAGTTTAGTAGGAATGTACCTAGCACCGCGTCGGAGTCCACCCTAGCCTTATCCCAAGTCATAGAGAATGTCCTGGACTATGCCCTCTGCCCTCCTTCTCAGTCCCCTTCTTTGCCCCGGAGCTCTCAACCCTTGACTTCTTGAAGTTTCTTCTCATTTGCCCAGTCTCTCCATAGTTGTAACATTTCACCACACGACAATCATTTCCATGTGGCCCTCCCTTCCACACTGAAAGCATATGTTCAATCCCCACTTACACTCCCCCGCATGCTCCTTCCCACACTTATTACACCTCTTTATCCCCGTACCTGTCGTCACTACTCTCCGGTCATCCACCCTTGCCTTTTTGTTGTTTGGAGTGAAACCACCACAACCAAATCGTTTCCTGTTCCAGTTTCTGTTGGTCCTGATGATCGATTCAACAGTGCACTTGATGTATGACAATGATTTCCCACTGATTTAACACAATGAACTATTTTGAATCTAAACAATAATAATCAAGTAAGAGGCTCAATGTTGATAAAAATAAGCTTCCAGCCACACACACATAATTGCAACAATCATATTTTCGTATTAGGGTTTGGCTAAATGCTTGCTTACACAGATAGAAAACTCACAATATAGCAAAACTGCCTGACTATCTACTAGATTCACCCGGCAGCAAACTATAGTTTCGTCGGGTGAACAGAAAATGCAGACTCCGGGAGAAACTGTAGTTTCGCCCATAGTTTCGCTGGAACATAAAAGTACATCAAAAATACAAATTACAATAGAAAACTAACATTTAACCTATTACACAACAAAATAAACCTATCATCTATAGTGAGTCCAACCTAGATTATCAATTCTCCCCTAGATTGGACCTCACTCTCGGTCTTCTGGCTCCTCTCTTGCTTCTGCTTATGCTTTATCAGAAGTTTCTTGATCTGCTCCTGGTGTACTCTCCTCTTCTGCCCTTGCACATGCCCTTGCGAATTGTCTTGTAAGATTCTGCATGTCTAACCTTAACTCGTTAGCCTAAGATACTTTCTCAGTGTGCTCCCCGACCTATGCCCTTACTCCATGAGCTTTATTTTCCACATTCATAAACAAACTGGCTTCTTTCCTTGTTTCAGCTCCAGTTCCCGCTTTGATATGATCCTCACATAGAATCACTAGATCCTCATCACAAAAGGAAATTACCTCCATTGGATCAAAAAGTTTTATCTCAGCACCACCTTGTAATCTAATTACTGCTTCCCCAGTATTGTTCTCATAGAACCATTTCTTGAACTTTTGTAGTCTAGGGGAAAGTGGATTGGGCACTCTTATTCTGTTCACAGTTTTAGCTGGCTTTAGCTTCAAAACAATCTTTCCTTTGCTAGTGGCCCAATCCAAGTCTTTCTTTGATCTCTTTCTTTTAGTCCTCATAAACCCGAAAGCTTCAAAATTATCATTCATTCCTGCCTGGATTTCCTTCTCCAATATCATAGCACGTTCACTCAAATGTGCATCCAAAAGTGGAATTTCAGATAATCTCCTTAAGTCCCATCTAGGCAAGGTCTTGAACGCCTTCCTTTTGTGCATATAAGAGATATCCCCACAGCTTCGTTTAATCATGAACATCTTCAATTCAGGGTTGTATTTCTAGCTCACAATTTTCTTAATAGATATCTTCTTGCTTGGTTCACTTATGTTTTGAAACAGTGGTGTCAACTGTTCTGCTTCTTTCTCTTTCACAAACCAGTCTTCTTTATTTAATTCAAATACATCTCCTTCAACAGAACCCTTTTGTGCCACATAAGTCATTGGACACTATTCCACATCATAATATTCAGGTTCTGAATCATAGCCAACCAACTGTTCCTCGTATTCTTCTTCTTCAACAATAAGGCTCTTCCCTGTATCCTTCTTGTTTCCTTCAGTAGCATCTTCTGTAAGTACCTCATCCCCAATCAAGTCAGTTTCTATATCAAATACCACATCAACAAACTCAGCCTCAACAATCACAGGCTCCTCTCTCACATTACTTCCTTCATCAACCTTCTTCTCAGCCTCTGTTTCAACAACCTTTGGACCACCATCACCAATACCACTTGCATCACCTCTTGCTGTACTTGCTTCTCCCCCTATCCCAGATGACTTTCCTACTTTCAGGAATGAATACTTAAATGTGCCGGTCAGATCATCTAGCTCCTCTTGTAATAGCTGGTTTGGCATACCAACTTTGCCCTTGAGCTTATTAACCTCTTTTAGTAGTCTTTTAATCAGTTCCTGCTGGTCAATCATCATTCTTTTCATACTCTCCATTTGCTCATCTTTCTCTTTTTCTCTCAATTCTTGATTGACTAGCTTAGTTTTTATCATGCTCAGTTCATTGGCCAACGATGCATTCACATTTCTAATGACATCTTGGTCCAATTCAGATCGGGGATCCCTTCTTTCTTCAAACACCGGCTGCTTATGCTTGGTTCTCCTTTCAGTTTCATGATCCGGTTCCCCTAGATCAGACTTCCTTTTGGACCTTCTCTCTCTTTGAGCCCGCAGCTCCTCTTATACCTCATCAATCTCTGGTTCTAGATCATATTCCTTCTCCTTTGCATACCTCTTTCTCTTCTTTATTATTTCAGCTTGTTTTTCCCAATTATCTTTAGCATTCTTTTTTTCATTCTCAATTAGCCTTTTAATGTAGTTCCACCTCTCAGCTGGGTACATGTTTTCCAACAAGTAAGTTATTTTCCCACTGAAGTCGTGCCTAACTGCTGAGCCTCTTAACCTCCCCATGTCTTGGCAAATTGGGTTTCTCATCATTAATGATCATCTGGATAAACCTTTGATATAACAGCCATTTGCCCTCTACAAAATACAATCATGGCTTTAGCCCCGTGTACGTTCAACCCGTCTGATCCTCCTTTTCTGTGTTCTAAACACATAATGAACACGTGAGCAATATATCTCCACTCCTTGGACAAAAAAGACTTCTTGATTTCCTTCTTGGACCCAAAAGAGGGTCCTTCATACCCAATGATTCGATAAGCGTTAAGGACTTCAGCATCTGTCATAGCAACCTCATCACCATAGTGTTCTTCTAACCTCAAAACCCTCGCAACAATCTCAGCACTAACAACTATATCCTCCCCTAGGACTCTGGAAGTAATTCTGTGTGGAGTTGATCCCAGATCACATTCTGCATTTACCCAGAAGTCTCTTATATGAATGTCATAGATCGTGGGTAAATGAGATATAGCATAGCGAATGGGAGACTGCTTCAACCACCTTAGACAGTCTCTAAATCCAACAGTCTTTGGATTGTTTTCATCTAATAATGCCACCAGATTTGTCTTCTCGTCAAACTTTATGTTTTCCATGTGAGCTGCAAAATATAAAAATAAGTAGGTTAGTTACAACATATAAACAATTAAACAAAAAATATAAGAAAAATAAATAAAAAAATGAACAGTTTCGCTAACAGGCGAAACTATAGTTTTGCCGAGCAAATGTTAATAGATTCGCTGTTGATTGAATCTTAGTTTGGACCAATCAAAAGTGTAAATTCGCTGTAGCTCTGGCCTAGACCATAAGTTTAACCAATTCTACACTTTCACTGAGGATAAACTTATGATTCAAACCACAGCGAAGATGTAAGTTCGCTGAGCCCTAAATAACAGATTATGTGCTGAGCGAATGTATAGTTTCGCTGGCATTGTTCGAGCGAAACTATCGGATATACTTGGACAACATAACAAGATAGATTCACTCGCCACAGTGAACTTTCGTTCAATTTCGCTGGAAAGTTTGGTAGATTCGCTGAACGAATCAGGCGAACTTTCAAACCAGCGAATCAATACAAAACCTCTGATTAAGGATTAAAACAGTGATTAAACCATAGAAACAAGGTTGCAGTGCCTACCATAAAGCCCAGAGATGAACAAACACAACGGAAATCACACAAATGAAATCAAGTGGTTTCGAACATAGAGAAACTAGGGTTTAGATTCGCACAAGAAAATGTGAAACGAGTTTCACACTGTGCAATATATAGGTCCTAGTTTCACTGGTAGCGATACTATAGTTTCGCTCGACATCACAAAAGAAATCATGTGTTCAGTGAACAGCGATACTACAGGGTGAATCTATAGATTCGCTTGGCGAAACAACCAGCGAAATTGTAGTTTTGCTGAAACCTAAAACTTAAAAATTTAAAGAAAAATAAAATTAAAAAAATTTGCAAAATAAATTTCTGTATTTATAAAAACCTTTATGAAGAACATTCTTCATCCCAAAACATCAAAACAAAACAAAAAAAATAAAACAAATAAGAAAGAAAAGTAGAAGGATATAGAAACTTTTTTTTCAAGAAATTGATCCAGAGAGTCAAAGATTTGCAGGATGCTGATATGTTTGTCCTTTTAAACCAATGCTTTCCTCTTTTCAACTAGTAATCTGTAGCTATTTTATCATGTTTTGGATTCATTTGATAAACTTAGATGACTTGGTTCCCGTAGATATTCAGCAAAGTACTAATCATGTTCTTCATGGTTTATTGAGCAATATAATTCACTTTGCTTGAAATTTTTTAAATTTTTCAACAATGATTCTTAATTTTAAGAATCACTGTGTCTTTATTTTGGGGACAGATGATGAGAGCTCCAGGTCTATACTTATGTATAACAGAGGAGATGACCATTTTATGTCACTGATGAGAGCTTCAGGGTCTATACTTACGTATAACAGAGAAGATCATTAGAATGTGCTGATGAGAGCTTTAGGTCTATGCTCACGTATAACAGAGGATATCATCACTCCAAGTCAATGTACACACATAGCAAAGGAGATAAGCATGAGATATGCCACCCATATTATTATTATATTTTTTTTTCATCAAAGCAAAGATTTGAAACTCTCAACCCATTTTTAGACAAGGCCGTGTAGCTTTGTGCAGACTGAGATATCATGAGGATAATCCTTGTCATCGAGTTCTTAGACTTAAATTAAGCTACACAATCACTTTTTACTTTGATATCAGGCTGAGCCTACTATGCATATCCCAAACAATGGTATTGATTCTCCTTCAAACTTCTTTTCCATGAAGTTCCTGAAAAGACAAAAATAACCTTAGACAAAAAGTAAATCTTTATTCTCCCTCGAAATTTCTTTTTAGCAGCCATGAAACAAAAAGAAACTTCACTCTCTCTCTTTTTTTTTTTTAATGTAAGTTGAAAGAAACAAAAATAAAGATGTGAAGACATATGGGACTCAAAAGTTTATCAGTAAAAGTTTATAAACAAAAAAGGAGTTATTTACAGAACTATACACAGTATGGTTAGAAAAGAGGTTTTAAAAAGATATTAGACCCAACATAGAGATTAATTCATAAAAACGCGATTTATCAAATGTTTTTGTGAAATGATCCGCTTGTTGATTTTTTGTGTCAATCGAAATAATATCTATAAAACCCTTTTCCTGAGCGTCCCGGATAGCATGAATTATTGTTTCAATGTGCTTGGTACGAGTATGATGAATTGGATTTTTGGCAATCCCAATAGAAGCTTCATTATCACAGAAAAGTGATGTATGAAGAAAATTTATCCCATAATCCATCATTTGATGATGTATCCACAGCATTTGGCAACAACAACTGGAGTTAGCAACATATTCAGCTTCTCCCATAGACAGAGATACTGTAGTTTGCTTCTTACTTGGCCAAGAAACGAGACAATCTCCCAGATATTGACATCCACTAGTGATAGATTTTCGATTGTCCCTGCAACCACCATGATCACTGCCAGAATATGCATGTAAGTCAAAGTTACCTCGTTTTGGGTACCAAAGAACCAAATGGGAGGAACCCTTTAAGTAGCGAAAGATTCTTTTAATAGCTTTTTCATGAGATTCTTTCGGGTTGGCCTGAAAACAAGCACAATAGCACACAGCAAATGTAATATCAGGACGACTGGCCGTGAGATACATGATAGATCCAATCATAGAACGATAGCGATGAGAATCCATGGATTTCCCATTATCATCTGGAGTTAAGCAAGTCTGAGCAGTGAATGGAGTAAGCTCTGGAGAAGAATCATCCATTTTGAACTTTATGAGTATCTCCAGAACGTACTTTTCTTGATGAATCAAAATACCAGAAGGTTTTGTTCAACTTGTAATCGTAAGAAAAAGCACAACTCCCCCATCATGTTCATTTCGAAACGATCCTTCATTACCTCTTCAAATTCTCTGCATAGTTTCTCATTTGTTGACCCGAAAATGATGTCATCAACATACACTTGAACAATCAAAATTTCACCATCAACTTCTTTCTTGAACAGAGTCATGTCTATAGTACCACGAGAGAAAACTTTGCTAAGCAGATATTGTGTCAAAGTTTCATACCAGATCCGAGGAGCTTGATGTACTCCATATAAGGATTTGTCAAGTTTCTGGAAAATCTAGATCCTCGAAACCTGGAGGTTGACAAACATAAATCTCCTCATCGATGTTCCCGTAGTGAAATGCGCATTTCACATCCATTTGAAAAACTTTAAAGTTTTTGTGAGCCGCATGAGCAAGAAAGATTCTGATGGCTTCAATGCGAGCAACTGGAACAAACACTTTAGTATAGTCAATTCCCTCTTCCTAAGCAAAACCCTGAACAACCAACCAGGATTTGTTTCAAACTGTTACTCCTTGATCATCTGGTCTGTTCCTGAATACCCATTTAGTATCAATAGAAAACTTGTTTGGAGGAAGATCAACTAATTGCCAAACTTTTAGTTTCCTGAACTGCTGAAGCTCCATTTGCATAGATTCAACCCAACTTGGGTCTTGAAGTGCTGCTGAGACATATTTGGGAACAGTTTGAGATAAGAAACATGAATAGAGACATTCATTTATCAATCCAGATTGACTCCGTGTCCTCACTCTATCAGTAATAGAACCAATGATGTAATCGTGTGGGTGATATTTTAAGGTTTTAAAATTAGTGTTAAGGGTTAACAGATTGGAGGAAGATGAGGAGGTGGTTTGTGATGGTTATGAAGGTGAAGTGTGTTGCGAAGGAGAAGGTGGTTATGGTGGAGGTGTCGGTGGAACATCAAATGAAGGTTGAGGATGAAGGTCGATTGGTGGTTGTGGATGAGGTACAGGTGGAATGGGTTTAGTTGGAGGTATGATTTCTACATTGGTTTGAGGAATAGCATCATCGTCAAAAACTGGAAGATTGAAAGATTTGAAGATAGTATTTGAGTCATAGAACCATGCAGGATCAGATCCCAAGTTTGGAGAATTAGACTCTTGCCAATCAATATAGAATGATTCCTGTACAATACGCGTTCTTTTGTTGTAGACCCGATACGCTTTTTGTGAAGAGGAATAGCCAACGAAGAAACATTCATCAGAAACTGCACCAAACTTTGACTTCTGAGCTTTAGTGTTTAGCAAGGTACATGAGCAACCAAATGGGCGAAAGAAGTTAACTAAGGGTTTCCGTTTATGATGAAGCTCATAGGGAGTCTTCATTTTGCCTTTCATAATAAGAACCCTGTTAAGTACATAAGAAGCACAGTTGACAGCTTCAGCCCAGAAAATTATTGGAAGCTTTGACTCAATCAGCATAGTTCTTGCTGCTTCAATAAGTGTCTGATTCTTCCGTTCAGCAACACCATTTTGTTGAGGTGTCCTAGCCGTACTGAACTGTCTGAGAATCCCCTTGCTTGCACAGAATGAGTCAAAGATATGATTTCTGAATTCAGTACCGTTATCGCTTCGGATGGCTGTAACATTCCTTTTGTTGACGGTCTTGTTGGACCAAACGAACCAATGAGCCTGATCAGAAAAACCTTTAAGTCCCACAGACATTACAACAACTGAAGTAGTCTGCAACAGCTGAAGACATCAACTGATAACAAGGTCTGAAGACAAAGTCTAAAGTTAAAGAACTGAAGACAAAGTCTAAAGACAAAAGCTGAAGACAAAGACTGAAGACCAAGTTTCAGATGTTGTCACAACAGCTGAAGAAGACCTCTTCAGTAGTTGTGATGGTTTCCTTTCAGTAGTTATATTTTCATCTTGTACTTAGCATACTCTGAGATGTTCTCAGTTGTTGTGAACATTCTCAGTAGTTTGCTTACTTTCAGTTGTTTGTAATAATTCTGTTAAATGTCACTATCAAGTGACATCAGCAGACGTCACATTCCTTTATATAAGGAATGTTGACCTAATTGTAACCTGCGAAGCGTAGCGGCTGTGCGAAGCTTAGCGGCGGATATACCGAAGCATTTGTGCGTGAATGATATTATCCCTTTTGCAGAAAACCCTCTTTCTCTATAACCGTGTACTGTTCCATTGAATATCTATTGTGTTCTTGCTATATTTGTCTAATTCTTGTTCTAATTCCGCTGCAATTAACTCTAATTGATCAAACTTAGATCACTGATCCTGTCAAATGGTATCAGAGCAGGCTAATCATTGATCGGTTTAACAATTGATCACTGAAACTGCTATTTCGATATCTAAAGTTTGATCGAATTAGCATATTTGCAAGAATTGGTTATAGAGATTGATCTTCTGCTGCTTCTGGTTATTCAATTTGAGTTTCTTCTTGGTTCATATTGAGTTTGTTGTGTTTTTGTGCTAAATCTGTTGAAACTTGATTAATTGGTTTGAATCTGAGAATGACTACTCCATCTAATGACCCTCACAATACTGGCTCCTCAACCAAGCCTCCGATGCTGGTTAGGAGTGAGTATAACATATGGCAACGAAGAATGCTCCATCACCTGTCTGTTAACAGTTCAGGTTGTTGGACATCTGTGGTTCACGGTCCACACAAGCCTATGGTGAACAATCCGGAGACCAACCAAATGGTTCCGAAGAAGAAGGAGCAATACTCAGATGAAGATCGTAAACTGTTTGAGATTGATGCTAAAGCCCATGGAATTCTGGCCATGGCACTGCCTAATGAAATCTATTCTGGGCTTATGCATCATGAAACTGCTCATGACCTCTGGAATGCTTTGAAGGAACAATTCGGAGGAACTGATGAGGTCTTAGCAAACAACAGAGAAATCCTCGCCCAACAATATGAGACATTCTCTCATAGGAAGGGTGAGACACTGACTCAACAGTTTGAGCGTTTCTCCTGCTTGATCTCTGAGCTGAAAATGGTCAAGCATGAGTATACTAACAGCCAGATGAACAACAGATTCCTCAGATCACTGCCTGAGAGATGGGACACATACACCATTGTCCTACGCTCCAGTGCAAATCTGGATAGCCTATCTCTCACCCAACTTCATGGGAAACTGCTTACATTTGAAAGAGAGATAGAGCAGAAAAGGAAACTGGCATCATCAGGAAAGCTCACTGATGACTTTGTACCAGGGAACACTGCCTTGGTCGGTCATGAGTCATATGCTGGATCAGAAAGCCATTATGATGAGCATATAGATTTCTCTTCAAACAGTTCTGATCATGCATTTGTTGGTGTTGACAGTCATTCTGGGTGTAATAGTGATAATTTATGCTTTATCATGGATGATTTGATGGGTATTGCTGATGATGATTTAGAAGAGATGGATATTTTGAGCCAAATGGCCTTGATCAATATCAGATCTCAAAAGTTCTACAAGAGAACTGGTAGGAAATTTCCAGGACTCTCTGGCAAAACCAAAGTTGGTTTTGACAAGAGTAAGTTGAGGTGTCACAAATGCCACAGGCTTGGGCACTTTGCAAGAGAGTGTAGATCAACTGGATCTAACTCCTCTGCACCCTTTGTGACCTTTCCAAGCAATAGTTCACAAAACAAAGGGCAACATCCTGCTAGTTCTGGTCATCACTCACAACCTCAATCTCCTGCATATTTTGTCCCTCAGGGTCCAATGCCATATCCATATCCCTGCTATTACATGCCACAGCCAAATCCAGTTCAAGTTCCTATAGCACAACAACCTCAAGCCCTACCTGAGCCTCAACCATCTCCATCACAATCTCAACCTCATCACAGCTTCTTCACACCAGGAGTTGTTGACTGGAGCAGCTTACCAGATGATCTTTCTGGTTTCAATGAGCAATTATTTGCTGGTGCTGGTCAACATGGTGGTGAACATCCTTTTGGGAATCTTGCTCTCATGGCCCTGGAGTCTACTGAGGGTTCCTGCTCCAATGCATCATCTTCACAGGTAACCCAGGTATCTTCTGAGGCTAAAGCCAAGTTATGTTCTGAATCATGCATAGCTGCCTTTGTCTCTATTAGAGAGGCAAATGTAGCTTTAATCAATCAAAATCTTGAGCTTGAGAAAACTATTTCCAAAAGAAAAGCTGAGTATGAGTCTGCTCTTAATGACAAAGATGATGAGATTTACAAGCTTAAATGCCAACTTAATGATGAAAAGGCTAAGGTAGAGGTCATACTTGAGAACCACAGAAGTCTCAAAGAGACACTTGCAGCTACCCAAGTTGAGTGTGACCGCTGGGTAACATCCTGCAAGGGATTTGAAATGCTTCTCAGCAAGCAAACAGCTTCAAATGTGAAGTTTGGAATAGGTTACAATCATACTGCACCACCTACTGATTTTACTTCAAAATCAATAGTAAAATCTGAAGGTGAAAGTAATTTCCAAACCACATCATCATGTGATTCATCCTCAAATGATAATACAAAATTAGAGGATGAAGTCAGTGTTAAGATCTCAGCAAATCAATTGCCTGATGGTTTAAATGCTGATAAACACATGAAGCTGAGCAATTCAGATGTTGTCCCTCAAAGTACTCCAAGTACTGAAGGGCAAGTCACAACATCTGAAAAGCATTTCAAATCTGCTGAAATAAAAGGATTAACAACTGCTGAGGAATCTATCATACGGTCTTTCAGGACGGATAGAGAACAGCTGAAGAACAAGTCTTCAGTTGTTACCGATCCTTCAGTACTTAACACAAGTACTGAAAGGAGGAAAGTACTGAAGATCACACCTTCAGTAGTTTCCACTTCAGCAGTTGATCAATCCAAGATGAAGAATAAGCCATGTGAAATATGTGGTAAATTCAATCATCTATCTGATGAATGCTGGTACAAAAAGGGTTCCAAACTCAACAGAGATAAGCTCATTAAAGAAGAGATTAATAAAATGAAAAATGAGTTTGAGACCAAGTTTGTACCACAGTCATCTCAAATGATAAACCCAAGGCCTCACCAAAATCCAAAAAGAAGGATGGGGTTTATCAGAAAACAGCTGATAGTGTTCCTCATGATAAACATCAGACTAAGTCTGTGAATTTCAAGAAGGAGGAAATGGTGGGTCACAGGAACTCATCAAAAACAAGTACTGATGTGTCAAATGAGCTGAAGGCTTTAGCAACAAATCAGACACAACTTGTTATGATGGTTCAGCATTTGTTGGGGAGAGTTAACCAACTAGATGCACCTGTGATCAAACCACTGAAAAGGAAATCCAAGCCAAAATCTAAGAAATCCATTTCAGCACCATCTCCACCTTCATCAGCTGTTAATCATGAGAAACAAGTTATGGTTAAATCTGTTGATGAAAACAGACCCAAAACCAAAAAGGTTTGGGTCTCTAAAGCTAACTAGTTTCTTATGATAAATGCAGGGTTCTTCAGCATGCCAAAGAAGCATCTGGTATGTAGACAGTGGAGGATCTATGCATATGACTGGGAGCAGTTCTCTTCTTAATGACTACTCTCAAGGAAAGAAGGGATTTGTCTCATTTGGAAATGATGCTAAGGGTTACATCATCGGGAAGGATTTGTGTCAAATGGAGAAATCAGATTTGATGATGTTAACCATGTGGAGAATCTCAAGTATAATCTACTGAGTGTCAGTCAGATGTGTGATAAAGGGCATGTTGCACTTTTCACAAGCCAGAACTGCCGATTCTGTCTTCCAAAGTTCTGAGGCTGATTGACAAGGTATTGGATGAACATACTCTCCTGAAGGCCAACAAGATAGGAAGAGTATATGCCTTGGATTTGTCAAAGAAGATTGATTTAAAAGGTCATCCTTGCCTGTTCTCCAAGGCCTCTCCTCAGGAATCTAAACTGTGGCATAGAAGGCTGGGTCATGTTAATCTCAAAAACATGAATCAGCTGATCCACAATAGTTTAGTGAGAGGTCTACCAATAAAGGAGTTCCACTGTGATGAAACCTGCACTGCTTGTTTAAAAGGAAAACAACACAAAGTTTCATTCCCTCCTATAGAAGAACCAAAGTCCACTGCCTGCTTGCAATTACTGCACATGGATCTCTTTGGTCCTGTGAGAGTAATGAGCATGGCAAAGAAGAAATACTGTCTGGTAATTGTGGATGATTACTCCAGATTTGTATGGACCTTCTTCTTGCATTCAAAGGATGAGGCTGCTCAGACAATTATTAACTTTGTGTTGTATGTTGAGAAGCAGTATTCCCTATCAGTCAAGTGTATAAGAAGTGATAATGGAACTGAATTTAGAAACCATACACTTGATGATTTCTACCTTTCAAAAGGAATCAAGAGGCAGTATAGCATCCCAAGGACTCCAGAACAAAATGGAGTAGTGGAGAGAAAGAACAGGACCCTAATTGAAGCTGCAAGGTCCATGTTGGCTGACTCTGGTTTGCCACTGACCTTTTGGGCTGAAGCTGTCAACACAGCATGCTATGTGCAAAATAGAGCTTTAGTGAATCAGAGGTTGATGAAGACTCTTATGAAGTTCTACATCATTTGGCTCCTCTAATTTCATTCTTCAGAGCATTTGGGTGTCCTTGTTACATTCTCAACACAAAGGATCAACTCCAAAAGTTTGATTCTAAGGTGGATGCAGGGTATTTTGTTGGGTATTCATCCACTTGCAAGGCTTACAGAGTGTTCAACTGCAGAACAAAGATGGTTGAAGAAACCTTGCATGTGAAGTTCAATGAATCTCCTAAGGACAAAATCCCACAAAACCCTGTGGAGTTGTTTGATCTGGACATACTGCAATATGTTCCTTATCAGCCTCCAGCTATTGCAGATCATGTGAATTCATCACCTTCTGCAGCTAGTCATCCATCTGGTGGTACTGATGTTGATGATGATCCCAGTACTCACCTATTCAAGTTTAGTGATCAACTGCCTGAGTATACTAAACTTGATGTTCCTGTAGCTTCAGTAGCACCATCCACAACAAATGCTGATGAGATTTCTGAATCCTCTACTTCATTTGACTTGCCATCTAATACTTGGTTTCAAGAATCTGGATCAACATCTGTTGCTGCTGAGCGTGCTACAAACACTTGCACAGATCTCATAGTGTACCAAGAGCTAAAGAATCACCCAATGTCTCAAATCATTGGTGATATCAATGCTGGTGTCTCAACTAGAAGTCAAGTGTCCAACTTCTGCTTCTATGCTCTCTTCATCAGTCAGCAAGAGCCAAAGAACTATCATATTGCATTAAGAGACAATGGATGGGTTGATGCCATGCAGCTTGAGCTTCTTAGTTCAAAAAGCAGCAAGTGTGGGAAATGGTTCCTCTACCCCCAGGTATGTGTGCAATAGGCACTAAATGGGTGTTTAGGAATAAAACAGATGAAAATGGGCAAATTGTCAAGAACAAGGCCAGACTGGTTGTCCAGGGGTTTTCACAAGAAGAAGGTATTGATTATGATGAAACCTTTGCCCCTGTAGCCAGACTGGAGGCAATTAGATTGTTCTTAGCCTATGCTGCATTCCACAATCTTAAAGTTTTTCAAATGGATGTCAAAAGTGCATTTTTATATGGTAAAATAAAAGAAGAGGTTTATGTGTGTCAACCACCAGGTTTTGAGGATAATAAACATCCTGATTGGGTGTATAAACTTGATAAGGCTCTTTATGGGTTGAAACAAGCTCCTAGAGCCTGGTATGAAACACTGTCAAATTTTCTTCTTCAGAATAATTTCACTAGAGGCTCCATAGATAAAACTTTGTTCATTAAGAAAGTGGGTCAGCATAAGCTCCTTGTTCAAATTTATGTTGATGATATTATTTTTGCAACCTCTGATCCACAGTTGTGTGATGCATTTACAAAGTTGATGCAACAAAAATTCGAAATGAGTGCTATGGGAGAATTACAGTTCTTTCTAGGTTTGCAAATCAAACAAAAGGCTGATGCAACTTTCATTCATCAGTCAAAATACACAAAGAGTCTTTTGGAAAAGTTTGATTTACAAAACTGTAAGCCCTGTTCTACTCCCATGTGCAGCACCACACAACTGGATGCAGATCAGAAAGGTAAAACTGTTGATGAAACACTTTACAGATGTATGATTGGGTCCTTGATGTACTTAACAGCTTCTAGACCAGATATTATGTTTGCAACTTGTGTTTGTGCTAGATTTCAGGCTGCTCCTAAAGAGTCTCATTTGATTGCAGTCAAGAGGATCTTTAGATATCTGCAAGGTACTCAATCTCTAGGTCTTTGGTATTCCACTGGGCACTCTTGCAAATTAGTTGCTTTTTCTGATAGTGACTATGCAGGGTGTAAATTAACTAGAAAATCAACTTTTGGTGGATGTCAATTCCTAGGCAACTGTTTGGTTTCTTGGCAGAGTAAGAAACAAACATCTGTTGCTACATCCACTGCTGAAACCGAGTACATTGCTGCTGCAAGTTGTACATCTCAGGTACTCTGGCTTCAGAATCAATTATTGGATTATGGCATTACAGAGACTAAGACTCCATTACTAATGGATAGTGCTTCAGCTCTTTGTATTGTCAAGAATCCAGTCTAGCACTCTAGGACCAAACATATTGAGATCAGACACCATTTTATTAGGGATTGTTTTGAAAAAGGTCTGATTGATCCAAAGTTTGTTCCTAGTGGTGATGAGCTTGCAGACATATTTACTAAGCCTTTGGAAAGTTCAACTTTCCAAAACCTAGTGTTAAGGCTTGGTATGCTGCAGCTAGAATAAGTGACAACTACTGATGATCTCAGTCAACAAGTACTGATGAGCATTCGTATACTATTGTCACAAATAAGTACTGATAAGTTCTTTTATCCTCAGTTGATGTCTTCAGCTGTTGCAGACTACTTCAGTTGTTGTAATGTCTGTGGGACTTAAAGGTTTTTCTGATCAGGCTCATTGGTTCTTTTGGTCCAACAAACTCCCCCTGAACCAATGCACCCAAAAAGGGGAGTCTAAGGCAGTGAAAGAAAGAAAGAGAAAGAGAGTGGAAGATGAGAAACAACAAGAGAAAGAAAAGGAGTTAGAAAAGGAAAAACAGCTGATCACATACAAGAGAAAGAAAAGTGCTGAAACTCAAAAGCCTGATGAAGAGAAATCATTGGAAGATCTGCTTAAAGAAGCTGATGAAGCTCACAGCAGATCAATGGACAGAATAATAGACCAACTCTTCAGACAAGGCTTTGATACAGCTACATTAGACACTGAGATCAGAAGGCTGGAGATTAAAGAGATACAAGAGAGATGGGCCAGTTACAGTGTGATGGAAAGGGAGAGGTTGGAGATAATGATCAGGTTTATTGCAAAATACTTGGGAAGATCATTAATTGAGATTAAATCATGGACCAGAGACAGTATTCTGGCAATAACCACCAGAATCTGTGCTTCTGAAGCATTCAATAAGGGGTTGATTATCGAAGCCTTAGATGAAGCAGGTGCTGGGAAGAGAACTGATATGGCCAAGCTTTCCAAAGCCAAACTTACCACAAAAATGCTAGATCAGCCTTCCCAAACTCCCACTCAAAAACAACCAACCCCACAACTCTCCAAACCAATCCCTAAACCTAAACTTAAACCAACTCAACCCTCAAAACCAACTCCCTTACCCCAAAAACCACCTCAAACCACATCCAATGATGCACCCAGAAGGAGGAGAAGGGTGTTGAGGATGGAAGAAGAAGAAGACAAAGATGATGAAGAAGACAGTCTGCCAATCTCTGCTGTTCTAAAAATACCTGAGCCCAGAAGTCAACAAATGATCACACCAGAATTTCAGAGGCAAATGGTGAAAGTTAAGATTGAAGAAGAAGAACAGCAGAAACAGCACGATGAGCAACTTTTGAAGATGGTTGACAAAGAGTTTCCTCAGTCATCATCTATACAAGCCATGAAGAAACACGCTCAAAGGCTGTATGCTCTCAGGCATACCTTTCAATATCAAAAGGAGAGAGTAAGGATTTGGCCAGACCCCAAGGTTAGTTCTAGAATTCATAAGAAATCCATACCAAGTAGATACAATGGCCAAGTGAGAAAGACCACAGATGCTGTTATTATGTTGGCCATTGAAGTCTCACCCTGGGAGATACTTGAAGACTTCAAGAGAGCCTACAAGTCAAAGATGACCCCTCAAACTCTAATGGAGAACAAAATGGTCAAGAAGGGGTTGTTATACAAGAGGCTTGAAGAGATCAAGAAAAATGAACTCCAGTTGTTATTAGAAGGGACTCACCCAGATGAATTTGCTTACAAAGAGATAACAACTGTTGAGTTGAAAAATGGAAAGACAGTAAAGTACCTATCAGAGTACTATGGCCCAGAGTTCTTCTTCGAAGGAGAAGCAGAAGAACTCACTAAGGAGGAACAAGTTGTTCTCCTTGAGGCCTACGTCAGAGAGTCTTATAGACTCATCAATGGGAAGTAGGTTTCATGGTTGGGATAACAGCTCTGTGTCCAGTTCCCCAAGACAGAGTTCCCTTCCATCCTTTGACATTCACATCTACTGAAACCTGTTCCCTGGCCTGTGCTTATCTGATATCTCTGAAGTTGATCAAGAGAGTATTTCTGCCAAGAATAAGTGGGACCTCAATAAGCTTAAAGGTTTTGGCTGCATTGGTTTAGGGGGAGTTTATTGGACCAAAAGAACCAATGAGCCTGATCAGAAAAACCTTTAAGTCCCACAGACATTACAACAACTGAAGTAGTCTGCAACAGCTGAAGACATCAACTGATAACAAGGTCTAAAGACAAAGTCTAAAGTTAAAGAACTGAAGACAAAGTCTGAAGAAAAAAGCTGAAGACAAAGACTGAAGACCAAGTTTCAGATGTTGTCACAACAGCTGAAGAAGACCTCTTCAGTAGTTGTGATGGTTTCCTTTCAGTAGTTATATTTTCATCTTGTACTTAGGATACTCTGAGATGTTCTCAGTTGTTGTGAACATTCTCAGTAGTTTGCTTACTTTCAGTTGTTTGTAATAATTCTATTAAATGTCACTATCAAGTGACATCAGCAGACGTCACATTCCTTTATATAAGGAATGTTGACCTAATTGTAACCTGCGAAGCTTAGCGGCTGTGCGAAGCTTAGCGGCGGATATACCGAAGCATTTGTGCCTGAATGATATTATCCCTTTTGCAGAAAACCTCTTTCTCTATAACTGGGTACTGTTCCATTGAATATCTATTGTGTTCTTGCTATATTTGTCTAATTCTTGTTCTAATTCCGCTGCAATTCAACTCTAATTGATCAAACTTAGATCACTGATCCTGTCAGGTCTCAATAGAAAGGATTAGCTTTGAAGCTCTTCGGTAGTATCTCCCTTGCTTGCTAGAAATCTCACCCAAGAATATCTGGAATAATCATCTGTAACAACCAAGCAATAAGATTTCTTAGCAATCGATTTAACACTTATAGGACCAAATAAATCAGTATGTAACAATTTGAGGGGTTTTGAAATTGTGTTTTCAAGCTTAAGTTTGTGTGGCTTTTTGTGTTGTTTGCCTTGAGCACAAGCTATGCATTTTTCTACCACTGAAAAATATTTAAGTGGTAGTCCCCTCACAAGATTGTTCTTAACTAATTTATTTATTTTTGTAAAATTAACATGTCCTAATCGTCTATGCCACAAGAATGATTCGGAAGAAGAGGCTTTGGACAGAAGACATGTCACCATAGTTGTAGACTTCTGTGATCCCATATCCAGAAGATAAGTATCATTCTTTCTTGGAGCACGCATGATCACTAAATCTTCGAGAATAGTGAACTCTGGTTTAAGAAACAAGAATTCATTAGACATAAACAACACTGGTATATCTTTATCATAGATTTGTGATACACTTAGCAGATTGAATGCTAGTTCTGGAACATAGTTCACTTTCTCCTGAGTTAAGGATCCATTTGAGACTTATCCTTGACCAATCATCTTACCGCCCTTCTTGTTACTAGCAAAAGCGACATATCCCCCATTAATTATTCGATATTTTCTGTGTAAGTCCTTCAATCCGGTCATATGCCTTGAACATCCACTGTCAACATGCCAAAACCTATTGATAGCTCTTCTGGAATGTTCCTAGGATAAAAAAAATTGTTAAGACTTGGAAATTGGAACCCAAGTTTTGACTGACTTAGGTCTGGGAACAGAAGATTTTTTACCAAAGAAATTATTTACAAAATGATTTAATCTACTTCCTAAGGAACTATTATTTATATTTCTATTAACAAATGAAGAGCAAGTTTTAATAACATGATCATCATTTCCACATCTAAAACACCGGGACTTTAAACCTTTTTTTATATTTTAAAATAGATGCTTATCAGTTAAGATTTCTTCCTCACATTCAGACGTGTGTGAATCGGAATTGCTACACGAATCATATGATTCTTTTAATATTTTCTTTGTGACCTTTATTTTAGCAAATGCTGATTCATTTTCGTTAATATTGTTAACGTTTGAGGAAGTTGTCTCTATATCTTTAGAGTAAGAAATCCGAGTTGGTGTGAAAGATGGGATAGGATGAGAAAGAAAATTTTCAAAATAATTTGGGTGAGAATGTCTGTTTGAAGCTTTACTTAAACAATTATCATTACTATTAACAAGAGAATTTGAAACATCATAGTTTGATTCATCAACATCTGAGGATAAACAAAATGAACTATAACTAGAATTACTTAAGCTACTGTCAGTAACAGACGTTTGGGAAACAAATCTACTTAAACTATTGTCTATGAAAGACTTTTTGGAATCTGAAATGTTAAGACTAGAGCTGCCCAAACCACTACTTGCACCATAATCATATTCCTCTCGAATCTCCTTATGATTAACTCCTTCTAAACCTACATACAAACTGTCAGTATCTTTTTGAATTAATTCATTAGTTGGATGAGGTGTAGGCATAGGAGAATAAAAATAAGTGCTAGGTGGAGGATAAACATGAGTGGTTTCTTTGCTTACCAAACCAGTTTTAATTCTAGCCCCCTTTGATTCTTGCAAAGCTCTTTAAGTTTCATCCTAGAGATTGTCCATTTTTCAAGTTTGGTTTCTAATTTGCTTGTTTCAAATTCAGCAAGTGCTACACGTTCAGCTAAAGCATTTATTTCAACGTTTCTTTACAAAGATTTCTTTTTAAATGCTTATTTTCTTTTAACGCTTCATTTAACTTAACAAAATATTTAGACTCATTTGTTTTAAGTTCCTTATTAATTTGTTTTAATTCCTTTTCATTATCTAATAGCAGTCCGTTTGCTTTATAAACCCCAAGTAAACGAATTTTGCATGGAGGAGAGCACATGTCTTGAATTACCTCATAAGGGAGACCCATAACTACCTTCTCGGCAGCCAGGGCCTTGTCACACTGACAAACCGGAGTATTCTTCTTGTCTTCTTCATACTCCATTGCTTTCCTGCTATTCTTCTCAGCCACACTATCCTCTTTCAATTCTTCTTTTGACTCACCTATTTTCTTTTCATAATCTTTACCAATAGTCATCTTCTTTTCAACTGCAATACCAACTTTCTCATATCCACCCTCTTCAACTTTATCATTCTCAACCTTTTTCCCTTCAACCTGAACCCTTTGCTCATTACTTTCACCAATAACCTCTTGAGTCTCACTCTTGAACTCTCTAAAAGAATCAAAGTCACCAATAGAATCCACATCACTGTTCACTAACTCAACCACTAGTGCATGATTGATTTCTTCTTCAGTTTCCTTAATCTCAGCTCCAATCAACGTTTGAGATGAGAGCGGTTTCCTTCTTTGACTTGACTTCTTCCTTTTCAGTGATTGGGATAACTTTAGAAGTTCCGAAGTTCCTGGTTTAGTAATGATAGGATTTGGATATTCTCTTTTAAAGTGCCCCAGCTATTTGCAGTTGAAGCATCTTAATTTTGACTTCTCAAAACCAAGCTTAGAATTCTGATTCTGATTTTCGAAGCTCCTTCTACCAGTTCGTTCCATGAATATTCTTGTACATAGTGTAAGCATGGCCATTTGCCATTGGATGTCTGTTTCTCCTAAGTCATCTGGATCGAATTGATACATGTCTTCAACGGTCATTCCTTTTCCCTTCAACTCCCCAGCAACTAGAGCCTCATAACTATCCACAAACATCCCAAATAATGCCATAGTATCTGATGGAATCTGAGCAGTGACAAATGGGTTTGAGCTTGAACCAACACCTGTAGACCCCCCACTTGACATATATAAAGCATCATATACTATAGAACCACCATAAGCTGAACTATACATAGACGAGTTTGCAACGGATGACATTAATGCAGCATTTTGTAGATATATGGTGGCTGGCATCATGGATTGACAGTATTCTCTCCTCTTTAAATCCAAGTCACAAGATTTCAATTTGTTGATTACATCCATAAGTTTGTAATCAGCAAAATTTCTTTCTTGCTACAACATCCTAACTTGCAGGCTCCATTGAGGTGGGAGTGAGTCCAAGAGTTTAGAAACTTGTTCATGATTTCCAAACTGCTTATCATATTTCTTTAAGGTGCTTGAGATGGACAAAAATCGATTTGTTATGTCAGTAAGGCTTTCATTTTTGTGTCCTACAAATGAATTAAACTCCTTTTCAGCTTGAGCTTTCCTGTCTTTCCTCAGATCATCATTTCCATCATAGAATTCACACAAGGAGTCATACAAAGATTTTTCATTCTTGTGTTCAGCAAAATGGTTATAGATATCTTAAGATAAGTAGAGAGTTAAAGCTCCAAAAGCTTTCTGATCACGATCAATAAGCTTATGATCTCTTTCAGTGAAGGTAGATGGATCGGTGTTTGGTGAAGTAACTTGACCGACAGTGACAGTTATAGTGTGAGGACCATTTACAATTGATTCCCATTGATTATGATCAGTGTAGTAGAAGAAGGCTTTTAAACATCTTTTCCAATCCTCAAAGTTATCACCATTTATAAGCTTCGGTGGCCTATTAGGAGCAACACTCTCCAAGTCAGATATGGTGATATTGGTGGACGTCATTTGTTAAAGTGATAGTTTCGTTGATAACAAGCAGTTTCGCTGCTAACTTCTCGCTGACAGATTCGCTTGTAGAATCGCTGGTAACTTCGCTGGAAAATTCACTCCTAGATTCGCTGGCAAACAAGCAGTAGTTTCGCTCGAACCAATGATCAAAAACTCTAGTTTCGGCGATAGATTCGCTGAGACTAGTGGAACTTTCATTCTAAAATAATTCGCTAGCACTTTCGCTTGTAATGACTAGCATGAAGTTGAACTTTTGTTCAAAAATGGGCTACTTTCGCTGACAATAACACCTGAGTTGAAAACCCCCAAAATCCATAAACTCGCTGGTAGTTTCACTGGACGAATTGTAAATTCGCCCAATGAATCTGAAAAACATTTTTAGAACAGAATCAGTCCAATCTCATCCAAAACACAATGAATTTGACATAGCTTCACAAATACAAAACACACAATCCTCAATCAATTTCATGACAAAAACACCAAAGGCAGTAACAAAATCGATGGAACAGTAGTCTTACTTCGAAAAAGCTCCAAAACCAACTAATCAAGAGCACAATGGCTCTGATACCATATTATTGGTCTTGATGATCGATTCAACAGTGCACTTGATGTATGACAATGATTTCCCACTGATTTAACACAATAAACTCAATAACACAATGAGCTATTTTGAATCTAAAAATAATAATCAAGTAAAAGGCTCAATGATGATAAAAATAAGCTTCCAGCCATACACACACAATTGCAACAATCATATTTTCGTATTAGGGTTTTGCCAAATGCTTGCTTACACAAATAGAAAACTTACAATATATAAGCAACCTAATTTCGCTGACTAGCGAAACGCCTGACTATCTACTAGATTCACCCGGCAGCAAACTACAGTTTCGCCAGGTGAACAGAAACAACAGACTCCGGGCGAAACTGTAGTTTTGCCCGTAGTTTTGCTAGAACATAAAAGTACATAAAAATTACAAATTACAATAGAAAACTAACATTTACCTATTACATAACAAAATAAACCTATCAACTATAGTGAGTCCAACCTATACTAGATTATTAGTTTCTGTCACCATCACCTTTCTTACTCACCTCCACTGTAGTCACTTCCTCCCTCTCGTCATAAACTCTCCCTGCCAGATCGACCACCGACCTAAACGTTCCTGGCCTTGCGGAAATTAGATGTCTACGGATATCCGCCGGCAACCCTGAATGTATCTCTTTATTCTCCATGACACATGTGTCACCTGCTCTGGCACCAATCTTGCCATCTCATTAAACATAGTTGTGTACTACTGGTGCGTCATAGTTCCCACCTCCAACTGTAGGAACTCACTCTCAATCTTGTCGAGTTTCCAATGAAGACAAAACTCCTCGATCACCATCTTCTTCAGTTCACCCCATCTCATCTTTCTGATCGCCCTGCTACCCTCGACCTGGACAATGTTATCCCACCAGCACAAGGCCGAATCCTCAAACGAGTGGGTAGCAAACTTCACCTTTTGATCCTCCCTGCACTCGCTGATATAGCACAGCCTCCATCTTTCTCACCCATCGGTGAGCAGCAGCAGCAATCCCGTTCCCATCAAATGTTGGGGCATGTATATCTGGAATGCCCCATAGTTGCACCCCTTTGTAGTTTCATGCACTGCTTCCTCCTCCTCATCATTACTGGAAACAACCATCTCAGTCTCTTGTTGCTCCCTTTATCTTGAACCTTTTTCTCCGTCCTCTCACCTATTGGCATTCTCCTTCTCCATTTTCCCTCATAGCTTAATAACCTCGGTCACCACCAACGGCAGAATCTTCTGCATGACCTGATGAACTTCCTCCGCTACTGCCCCTTTCATTGGGGCCCTCAGATTAGCACTCTCATCCTCACCGTCATGGTAATGAGGCTCGGGCTCTTCAGGAGCCATTTCGGCAGTCTTAGCCCTGTTCCTTGTGACACGCGGTCCAACACCACGTCCATCACAACCTCCACCTCGAGAAGCCTCTAAAGATTTACCACCAGCCATCTCTAAGCACTACAAGATTCAAACACCAACATGGTCATTCAAGGTAATAGCTCAGATTATGTCAGGTATAGTAAGTCCCTAATTACAGTGGCTAGTTGTGATTAGCCACTTACTTTACTCTTCATTCTCCAAGCATTTCCTATCCTGACTACATCAGTATCCAAATCTACAAAGAACACATAATCCACATAGCACACACATATAATTCCCTTTTATGAACCCTCATAAAATGTTTACATAAAACCTTTACCTACAGGCATGCAGCTACTAGGACTGGCATTCCTTTCCCTTTCGTCCCATTCTCAGTTTAAGTTTAGGTTCTTTGAAAATATTTTACCCAATTCTCTTAAACTTTGGCTCGGATACCAACTTGTAAGGCCCCGTTCCTGGGACGCTTACAGCCGATCAATCATCGCATAAAACATATAAAATTCATCATTTTGCAGCAGAACTTTAAACTTTTCATTAATAATTAAAACATGTCAAATCATCATATCATTTCATTTACATTTCAGAAATTTATTATTACAATAACATTCCTAAAAATATGGATGCCAGACTCGAATCATCCCCAATAGCTTATGCATCCATGCCTGCACCTCCTCAGCATCAACAATACTTGCCAACTATTATCCACACAAAAGTCAGCGACGCTGAGTGAGTTCTAGTTTTATATTAAAATACTTTACTTTCGTTTAGAACATATCATTTACTTCCGTACGTGATCACACATCATACATACATCTTGGTAATAATTATTATCTTTCATCATCGTTCATCATTTGTACTTTCTTTCATTAATATCTTCCACCCTTATCTAGATCCTACCATACGCTATACCCCACGTCAAACAAAAGCCGATACTATGATGAGGTTTATAAGTAAACCCCCACGTCAAGCAAAAGCCGACTCAGTACCGGGGTACGCCACAAGGAGCTTCTCACAACTCATATGCTATACCCCCACGTCATTCAAAAGCCGATACTATGTCGGGGTTTATAAATAAACCCCCATGTCAAGCAAAAGCTGACACAGTACCGGGGTAAGCGACAAGGACTCCATCATTCATTAATTCCATTTTCGTCATTCGTTATCTTTCACTTTCATTACGTAATACTTTACTTACGTACATAAGTATAAAATACCACGTAAAGTCATATCATATACATAGCATGGAACAACATCATTATCATAACATCACATATTGCATACACATCATAAACAAGCATAAGCCACCACAAGAAAACTTTCATAGAACTTAAATTCTACCTCCCAAAATTTCAAAGAAAAAACTAAGTCCCTAAAGAAATGTGGATGACACTGTAACAAATGCGGATGAACTGTAGCAAATGCAGATGACACTATAGCAAATGCGGATGAAACCCTTCAGAAAATATTCCAAGTGTTTAAAGAAATGCTGGTAAAACAAATGCGGATGAACTGTAGCAAATGCTGATGACACTGTACCAATTGCGGATGAAAGCCTTTAGGAAATATTCTAAGTGTCCAAAGAAGTGCTAGTAAAACAAATGCGGATGAACTGTTGCAAATGCGAATGACACTATAGCCAATGCGGATGAAAAAAACTAACCTGCAATGCAACTTATGCCATTTCTAGTCTCCAATCATCGTTCTAACACATCCTTAGCATCGATCTCTCATACTACGCACTTAGAACAAACTAAACAACATACACATCTTAGGAAAACATCTAAAAACATACACCAACAGCAAATGGACATGTGTTATCACCACCCAAAGTGACCAATGCATGGCTTAGCTTCTTAATCAATGCTAGCTTGATCCATTAACTAAAATCTCTTAACTCCTAACAAAATCTTGGGAAATCCAAGACTTTGAGACTCCCCAAACCTCCTTTTTCCCTTCTCGGCCGCCCATATCACACCCCCCACACACTTTACTTCACTACACAAACTCACCTCTTTACACTCTCAAAAATTCCTCTCTTGAAGTGACTAGCAAACAACCACTGCACACTCAAGAAATACAAGTTCCAGCCATTTTTCAAGACATAATCAATCCATAGGTGACACACCATCGACCATTAGTGCCAAAGGTAAACATCACTTGAACACCCACACGCACACACCCACACATCTTCAGGTTCACATCTCCATTCCGTTGATCTTATAACCTAAACTAACCCACAATTTTAAACAGAATTCTCTCACCATTCCAGGCTCCATTGGACAGCCCACGCATCCATCACACCCACCTTACACGACAAGGTAACCTATTGCTACTCGAAAACACGCGAAATAACGCGTTTCATCACGTTGTGGCTCAACCAACCCACGACACCCCCAACATCTTATGAAACTTTAAACATTGAATTTTTCAGTAAGTAAAAGATACACAAAGTTCTCTCAAAACCCTTTGCTCACAAATGAGATTTAGCAAATATAGCTCACCCAAAAACCCAAAATTTTTGCAAAAATGTCAAGAGTGATATCTAAGTCAAAATATTTTAAACCAAATAGTTCTGGAAGTTACTTGAGACCATCTTAAGTTAAAACAAAGTTTCATAATCTAAGTCTATGTATTTCACATTTTATAAGATATACAATTTTGAGATAAATAAAAGAAAGTGGTTGGGGAATTGAGCTACGGAAATTAGGGATCATTTAGAAGTTACTTATGACTTTAAAATATTTGGGAAGGGGAAAAATCAGATTAAAAAAACTTAGAAATCAAAAATGGGACTTAGCGTGATTGGTTCAAATGGATCGATCTTGATGATATCATAATGCAATGATCAATTCAAACACTAAGTAAACAACACAAGCAATTACTTCAAATTCATAGATTTCATTGATAGCAATGCTTAGGATACAAAGTGTAAGAGTGAGTTACAATCATTCTGTCTCTCTAACTGTTTCGTTATCTTCCTACACAATACATAAACAATCCTATTTATACTATCAAAGAAAAATAATGAACATATATTTACAAAATAAGTCCTTATACTATTGTAAAACGCAAAAGACAAATGATAATCTTCTAAGGGCTCCAACAATACTCCTCCTAAGATTAACATTGTACAGTCTACATTGAACTCTCTGGTTCATCTTTAATCTTGAACACTGGCTTTTCTTTGTAAAGATCCAATTCTCGCAACACATTCTTGATAGCTGACTTAAACTTCTTGGCAAGTATGGCTTGCTCAGGCTTTGACTCGTTTGTTTTAATCTTAATCTTGTTCATTGCATCTAGATTTTTTTTGTTAGACCTGCAATATATATGTTAGCATATAACTCATAAGGTTTATGATGATCATGAGAGTGAACTTCCAACACTCCTTTACTTGAAATTCTCATAAAATCAATAGACTGTATTTCCTTCTTCACGATGTTAGCAAATTTAGAGCTTTTCGCAATGAAATTCGCTCCATAGCAGCATCCATTACTTTAATAATTGTCATAAAATATTTTCTATCATTATCAGCAACTTCTAATACAACACGATCAAACTTCTGCTTAGACAAGAAAAAGATATAACTTGGATGGAGAAGTTTAAGCTCAAAAATTCCAAATAAGGATATCATGTCTTGATCACAATCTTCTAAGTTACAAACTAGCTTCAACTTGAATGAGTCAGCATGATAGAACCATCTCAAAATTGGCTTAGATGTTTGAGTACCATCTATCACTTTCAAGCCTGGGTTAGTGACCTTTTCAAAGTACTGATCACTATACGCATCCAAAAACTATTCTTCTTCTTCTGGATGAGCAGCCACCTTTCTTTTACTCTATAGAGACTTGAAATATTCTTTATCTTCTTGATCACATCTAGTTTTAAGATAAGAATCCATTATGATAATGCCTCGATTTAGAAGTTTAACAAATTTTTCTCCTTGAACTCACTTGGTAGGATTAATCAGAGGCAACTTATTTAACTCCTTGAGATCTTGCACTAGCAAAGCTATGATGCATGTGTAAAAATGATAAACATCACAAATTGCATTTACACATTTATTAAAAAGGCATCAAAGATCTCATCATATTTCCAGGGAATTATCTTAACATTCTTTGTGTTATCCGGCACAATCATTGCTTTAAGCAACTCAGAAATAGATTGGCCTTTCTGCAGTACATTTCTGACTAAATCTCCTGCAAGTCTAGCTTTGTTCCATAGTTGTTTCTTTTCAACCCAGACTTTGTATGCTTGTTTCTAGTCTTGGGAACATATCAATCCATTTCTTTATTTCTTGAGGCTTTAAGATTCGAGTTCTCTTTGTAATCTCCAAATACTATGGATTATCCAAGTATCTAGCACAATCATATTATTGTTTTGCTTTTCTGTCTCTTGAAAACTTCTAACCAAATTTCTTAAAGACTCGGTTTGCAATCTGTTTAATCTCTTTCTTGGATAATCCCTTGATTGTAGCCACAGCCAAAGCTCAACAATTGTCATATTTTCAGGATCCGGATGTTGCAATTTTGATGCTGGAAGGTCTTTAATGTTGATACTTTCTTGCATCGGATTCCACTCTCCATGTTCAATAACTATTTCATCTGGATCAACTGAAGCTGTTGACTATGCTATAATACATTTCTCATACTCTTCATTAATTTATGAAACTGTTAGACCATCCAAAAGTACACGATTGTATTTCTTCTTGACCAAATAATTATATCTGTCATCAATGTCTAAAGGTATGCCTTCAGTAACAGCTTCAGCCGGAGAATATGCAGCTACAACAATGTCTTCTTCCTCCAATACTTCATCATACCAAGCATCTGAAAACTCTGGATCTAAATCATCCAATGCTTTGATTTGCTCTTGTATGTTGGGTTTTGTACTCTCCTGTAAAGAAGGATGATCGACATTCACTGCATAAGAAAAACATATTAGATTCAAGCATATAAAAATTAAACAACACCAATAATCAAAAATGTCATTTAATCTGTTTACGATTTTCAGAAACAATTTTTTGCATCTTTGACGGAGGGTTGGATGATGATTCTACCAATACTTGAACATCAGATTCAGCTATCTTTTGTTTTCCTTTCACAACCTCAGATAATTTTTCAGCTTCAGTAGGTTGAAATTCAGGTAATAACCTCTTTCTCTAAAGTTAAAGCATCTTTTTTTGTGCTACAGAAGATTAAGATTTTAAGCTATCTTTCATAATTCAAGCTCTTCTTTCAACTTATCATAATCTTCTTTCAACATCTTGTATCTTTCTTCTAACAAATCATAATCTCTGAGCAAAACATCAAAGTTCTTTACATTCATCTCTTGAACTCTTCAAGCTCAACAATCTTCAAGTCTTTCTTTAAAGAGTTGCTTTTAATTGATCATTTTCATCTTTCAGCTTCTCAATCTTCTTAGCTGATTGATATTCTCTTATTTCAAAGACTCTATTATCTGCTTAGTGTTCAATTTCTCAGTAAGGACTGTATCATATTGATTTGATCTTTCACCTTCATCTCACACATGAGTAAGTGAATTAGCAACGACTTTGATAACCTCGAGAGAAGACTCCTCGGCAATAACATTCTCTTGTGCTGTTGAAATAGGAGATTGTACAAAGGTGAACTACCTGGTTCTACAGGCTCAAATACATCAACATTTTGAAGACCACACTCCATTTGTTGTTGTACATTGACTTCATCATTATCTTATTCACATCTATTGAATCATCGACATTATGAATATCTTCATTCAGATTATCAACTTTTTCAACTTCTGTAACAACTACAACTTCATTAACTTCTTCAACTTCATTATATCCAACATCATCATCATCACTATCATCACTTGAAGAAGAACTTCCTTCATCTTTAGATTCATCATCATCTTCATTATCTTCATCATCATCCTTAGCTTCAGACTCAGAAAGTCCTTGAGGAACTTCTTCAATCAAATCATTTCGATCAATTAGTTCAACATCAATCAAATGAAAATTATTTTTATCTATGTTCACATCATCTCTTGCTACTGCTCTCATGTAATCAAACATTTGAACATCTGAGCACCAATCACAATAGCAAGTATTTTGTATACGGTTTCAGTCATGTGCTCCAAATTTAATCTTTCTCCACTTACTCCATAAGCATGAAAATCAGGATTTGCTTCATTGATAATCAGTTGCAGAAATCTAGGATACATTAAGTATTTATTCCTGATTCCTTTCTCCAGATTAAAAATAAATCCATTCATGATCCATTTGCCATATTAAACCTTCTGTTTGTGGCAATAGCTACAATAGGAGAAGCAATGTCCACAGGAAATGAGTTCCATCCTGCACTCCTCTTGGACATACCATGTTGAATGATATAACACAGGAGTTTCTAGTGATTATATACTCTTGCATTGAAAAACTGTTTCTTAGGAAAGTGATCTAGATGTCCCATGGCTAAAAATGTGTCTCTACACTCATTAAAAGTAAGTTCAGCCAAATCTTGAGGATCATTATCACCCAGTCTTAGAGCTTCTCTAATCAACTGCTCAGAGACTTCAATCATACGATAGTTTGTGATAAAACCTCTGACTACTTTCCTTCCTTCATCATCTCTTGCAGTTTTAGCAGTACTCCAAAATGTTTTGATGAGACGAGCATATATAACTAGTTGAGCACACATGGCATACACATACTTTGCTCTCAATAGAAATCTTATCATTTCTTCATAACCAACAGCTTCACGAACACCATCATTAAGAAAGGCTGCTACGTTATGCTTAGGCTCGAACTTAAGATCTGCCATCTGTTTACATAGAACAAAATATTAATCACATTTGAATAATAATGATTTCAAGCATATTGTGTGTTATCAATTTTGAACCAATAGCACTTAATAAATTTCTCAGTGTTTTGTACAATCCATTATATGAACAGAGTATACACTGTTTACAATTTTGATGCAACACTATTTATGATTAAATCAATTAATGTACCATGAAACATGAAAATTGATTGAATTTCAATTGAGTTAGCATATTTTAAATTTTAAACCTCACATTTTATACTTAAATTTTTTAAGTGTCGAACACACTCTATCAAAAGCAGAGCACATTCAAGTTTCGGTTCAAATGATTTAAAGTACACTAAACCAATTAAAATCTTTTCAATATCAGTTTAATAGATGAATTTTGATGATTAACACAACAACTTAGATGAAAAATTATGAACTGACTGTTCATTTCTTGTTCTTAAAAACCGACTGATGAACAATGAATCATCAAGAACACATTTTTCTGAAATTGAGATTTGATTCTCACAATCTGTTCGAAAACATGTCCTAACAATCATTTGATGTTCAATTTTAGTTATCATAAAACATTTAAATCACAGATTTCAAATTTCTGAACACCTAGGGTTCGAACGCCTCAATAGAGTTCAAACGTCCAATCAAAGTTTGAAATAGGTAATGAAATCAGATGTTTTAAGATCAACATGATGTTTAGATTCATTGAATATACCTATATATCACAAAGATTAACAGGTAAAAATCGAATGTTGAGTGAAAGAATGTATCAGGTGAGAGAATAAGTGAATCAGAGTGTTTGAGTTTGTGAATGAGTGAATGAAAACTACATGTTGAATATATATAAGTATAAAAATTCTTAGGCGCATGAGCACTGTGAAGGCATATAAGGCTAAGTTTCACACTAAATCTTCAGACACATGAGCATTGTTCAGAAGCTTGGGCACTGTTCAGGCGCATGAGACTTGTTGAAATGTCTAACACTTGGGAGTAAACATCACCTTCAAACGTCTAACCATATTGGAAAGTCTGAAACTGTTCAGGCACATGAGCATAAGTTGATACGCCCAACACTTAACCATTTTCAGCAACATGACAACTGTTTAGGCGCATGTACTTGAACAAAACGCTTACACTTGTATAAATTCCTGAAATTCATCATACTTCTAATTTAGACTTCTGAGCACTATTCAAGCGCATGAGAAACCTTCCATGAGTCTGACACTTGAAATTTTCACAACATCCATCTGAACACCGTTTATGCACATTATCACTGTTCATGCATATTGTCTCAACACTTGGTCAAACTTTTTATTATCACTCGTAATGAACATTAATTACCCTCAAATTTTAACAATATCAAATTGTTTTTGTTTAAAATCATCACACATCATTTTTACAACAATTTTTTGAAAGTTTGAACCAATTTTTGTTTTTCAACAATTTCCCGTCATTAGTCTTTAGTTTAAACTTTTACAACACAAATAGTATTGTTTTGTTTGCAAGATGCTTTTCTACTTATTTTGAATTCTTTTTAGGTTCATTTTTACATCATATCAAACACACACATGCTTGAATTTCAGCTTCATCTTTCCATCCAAAGCACTTAACTTTTTTATTTCTTTTTCACATTTTGACACTTTTCATTGATTTTCTCTTTTACATTTACTCCCCTTAAACTTTTAAGTTCATAAACTTAGAAGTTTATTTTATTTTTCAAGTAGAGCAAACTAATCATTATCAACATGCCGTACACATAAAATCATGCAAAAATCAAAATTAAAGCAGAAGAAAAATCTACTATACACAATTGAATCACATGCCTACGGTAGATCATATCAGTTAAGATCAGCATATTAAAATAAAATAAAATGGTGGATAGTCATAGATAGTGATTAAATCCTGATCAAGTGTGTTCCAGGTCAGCGTTCCCGCAGCAGAGAAGACACGAGATCTAAGGACAGAAAGTGAGTGCTTTTGGCAAGATAGTTAGCACACTTACTTTTTCAATTCTTGGATTGATTAAGGTACAATTAGATATGTCGTTATGTAAGTCACACTTAGACTTAGAGAGCTCAACTCTCATCAAGATATGCAAGAAATCACTTTTCTCAACTTATTAACCTGACATATACTTATAACCAGATCTCATGTTTAGGTTGTGCACATTGGTATCTTTTGCATCAAGTGAGAATATCTAGGTCTGTAATGACTTACAAGAAAGGATATCTCGTCACTTCAGGTCTATGATGACTCATAACAGAGAAGTGAATAGATGCTTTAAATAATTAGGGCTCATGGTTATTCATATCGCCACCAGGTGTGAGGTTATGACTTTACAAGCAATCAGTTTGAGAAGTCAACACTACTCATTGGTACTAAGATAGACAAACATGAATGCATGATTGATTTAGTTTAATCACAAGAATTTACTTTTTCAATATAATGCATGAGCTTACTTGCACATCATATCTGATCACGTCAAACTTTAGTAGCGAGCAAAGTATGCAACTGATCAGAACTAATGTATCTATCATTTGTCATAAATTGCAAGACAGATTCAGTCTTAAATAATTAACTAAAAATAAACTTTATTTTATGGGTTTTTGTTTTATAATTTTCTTTTTGATTTGCAATTTTCTATTTTTGTATTTGCTTTTTCTTTTTCTATTGAACATGCACACACAATATATACAATCAGGTAGTTAAATTTGATAGTTTTCTTTATAAATCTTCTTATTCAGCTAAGGGAGGGTTCTTTTCATTTTATGATCCAAACAATCAATTACTCAAAACCAGTTTTAAACATAGTTAAATATGTCCATTGACTCAACCAAATACTCAAAATGACCTGGTAAAAAGGCTTTTGTAAATAGGTCAGCCAACTATTTTTCAATTGTAATTTGATCAAAATGATTAAACCTTTTTCAAAGTTATCTTTGAGAAAATGATATTGAATTTCGATATGCTTGTTATTGAGTGCCGGACAGGATTAGCTATAATAATCTATAGCAGCAGTGTTATCAATGTAAATAGGAGTTTTAAGAAAATTGAACCCGTAATCCAGTAGTTGGTTTTGTAACCAAAGGATTTAAGAAACATCCTGCTGAAGCAGCTAGTACTAAGATTTTACGGTTTGAAACGGAGACATTGTTTGTTTCTTACATTGCCACAAGACTAATCTGGGACAAAAAAACTGACAACACTCGTCATAGATTTTCGATCTTGGCAACTCCTCCTATCACTATCTGTAATCCATGTAACTCGAAGTTTCCTTCATAAGGATACCAAACCCTAAAGCGGTTTTCCTTTGAGATACCTGAATATTTGTTTAATGCGATTAAGTAGATTCCTTTGGGTCAGATTGGTACCTGGCACGGACTAAACAACATACATTAGATCAGGTCTAGGCAGTAAGTGTTGGGTTTTTACAAGTTTTAACAAAGATGTTTAACCATTAAACAACAAAACGCAGCAGATATAAGGGGTTTAAAACTTGTTTTATATCTGAAAATAAACATTATATGTTCAAGAAAACAAACCCAAGAACAAGGATCATATATATGTGAAAAGAAGTGCTATCAAAACCAACCATAGGATGTACATGAATACTACCTTTCTTGAACAAGGAAGTTAGATACGGATGAGAGGAGGAAGATGATGTTTCTTGAATGTCTAGTCTTCAAAAGAGAAGACCTCAAGCTTGTATACCCACAAGCTCTTGCAAAGCACCAAACTTGTTAGGAAGTTGACACCAAAGATCCTTCTTACAACCTCTAGGTCCGAAATGGGAAAAGAGAAAATGGAGAAGAAGGAGCTTGCATGTGTGAGAGAGAAAGTGTGTTGAGTGTCTTAGTTGAACAAGTAAATGTCTTGCATAAAAACAAGACAAAGGAATCCCAATGCAACACCAAAGGGGTGCCGAAATTGGGTTCAAAATGGGTTCCCTCCCATTTTGAAAAACACCCTTTTAATTCATTGTTAATCACTAATTAAGTTATATAATTAAACCAATTTTAATCTTATAACTTAAACACTCTATATTTGATGTTATTAACTTATTTAAATAACATTACAAATGATATCTCATGAACAAAATATCCATATAATTTGTTCTATCTCAAATGCAATAATTCAGAAAACCCATTTTCTAAATTGGTGTCAAAATTTATTTGCTTGATCATGTCAACAAATAAATATTTATCGGTGTTTGCCTAGCTTGTTATTGGGTATGACCCGACTTGGATCATAACGTACTAACCACATCAATCTTGTATGTGTCTTGGGCATATAAGATCCAACAATCTCCCACTTGCACAAGATTCATAGAAGATTGATGCAAGCAGTAAATACCGCCTAACACGGTTTACTACCCTTAATACGTATGACTAAGAGCCATTCAATAACATCATCCCCTTCAAGTATCTTACTCGAAAAGTTTTAGGTGAATTAATCATCTATCCTTTTATCACAGATGTCATGTTAAATCTTAGAGACACAGAATGATCATTCTCCATTGACTTAACTTTAGCAGGCCTTAGACATCTTACTCTCAACGAATAAGGGACAAATCCCATCTTGATTACATACGTCTCTTACAATCACCTCGTGCTATACCTGAATTTAGTCTTATGTACTGCCGTGTTTCAGAACAGCGAAGAACTAAGTCAAAGTATAATACCCGGTGAATATCAAGACCCAATATGTATCTCAGGTCAGAGGATACCAAATGATATTCGCCTTTACTCAAATTTACTTATGATCAATCAAGAAGATTCCATGTAGTAATATTTGAGATGCGGGTCAGTCCAATATTTGTATCCCACAAATATCTATGAACTTTGGCAGCAACCCTTTGCTATATATTCATCCATATGAATATCCACCAATCCAAGTTCATAATAGTCTTACCCTCATACTTGTTCCCACAGGTATGAACGACTACGGACGTTTAGAGTAAATGATTTACTCATGGATTAAACATGCAAAATTGGAATTGGAACATTAGTGAAGCATTATAACCAAATAATTCATTCAAATAATAAAGGTTCCAATATCCAAATACAAAATTATAAGATCAAATCCAGTCACTAGAATATCGAAGTCCCATGGCACAAGTATGACCTCATGCTTTGCCTTTTCAAGGAGCTTCGTGAGTGGATCCGCAATGTTATGATCCGTGTGAACTTTGCGAATACATATCTTTCCCTTTTCAACACTTCATCCCTTATGTAGTTGAATCTCCGCTCAATGTGCCTAGTCTTTTGATGTGCACGGGGTTCCTTGATTTGAGCAATCGCACCCTCATTATCACAAAGAATTTCTAGGGGGTCCTGAATGGAAGGGACAACCCCTAGATCGGCAATGAATTTCTTCAACCATGCAGCTTCTTGAGCTGCTAATGAAGCGGCGATGTATTCTGACTCTGTAGTTGATAATGCCACCACATCTTGTTTAGAGCTCTTCCAAGAGACTCCTCCTCCATTTAGGATGAAAATGTATCCCGATTGTGATCGTGAGTCATCCCGATCAGTTTGGAAGCTCGCATCCATGTAACCTTTTACCACGAGTTCCTCCTCACCAGATCCATAGATTAGGAACATATCTTTAGTCCTCCTTAGGTACTTAAGTATGTTCTTAACAGCCATCCAATGACTAGTTCCAGGATTTTGCTGGTATCGGCTTGTCATGCTCAAAGCGCATGACACGTCCGGCCTAGTGCATATCATTGCATACATGATGGATCCTATAGCAGATGCATACGGGATTTCCTTCATTTTATCTTGCTCATCCTTTGAGCTTGGACATTGAGTCGTACTCAATATCGTTCCTCTTTGAATAGGTACCGTACCTTTCTTAGAGTTCTCCATCTTAAACCTTTTCAAGATCTTATGCAATGTATGCACTTTGATTTAAACCTATCAACCGCCTTGATCTATCCTATAGATCTTTATTCCCAAAATGTAGGCGGCTTCACCAAGATCCTTAATGGAAAAACAGCTTCCAAGCCAGGTTTTATACCTTCCAAGGTTGGAATGTCATTTCCAAATAGTAGGATGTCATCGACATACAATACTAGGAAAGTGATGATGCTCCCACTAGCCTTTTTATACACACAAGCCTCATCAGCGTTTTGATGAACCCAAATTTAATTACCTCTTCATCAAAACGGTGATTCCAACTCTTGACGCTTGCTTCAATCCATAGATTGATTTCTTTAACTTGCATACTTTGTTAGGATGTTTTGGGTCGACAAAACCTTCAGGCTGAACCATATAGACATCTTCTCAAGATATCCATTTAGAAAAGCGGTTTTGACATCCATTTGCCAAATCTCATAATCATAATGAGCAGCTATGGCAAATAATATCCTAATAGACTTTAGCATTGCAACAGGCGAAAAAGTCTCATCATAATCAACCCCTTGAGTTTGAGTGAAACCTTTTGCTACAAGTCTAGCTTTATAAGTATCCAAGTTTCCATGCATATCGGTTTTCTTCTTGAAAACCCACTTACTTCCAACTACCTTGGAGCTAAGAGGTGGTACAACCAAGTCCCACTTGGTTGTCATACATGGATTGCATCTCAACATTCATGGCTTCAAGCCATTTGTCACAATCCAAATTGGACACTGCATCATGGTATGTGATTGGTTCATCGGAATCAACCACATAGCACCCATCCATGAAAAATCCATATCTTTCAGGTGGATTACTAGTTCTACCAGATTTGCGAACATTTTGTGTGTATTGATCAACCATTTGATCATTCTCAACATCCTCATGTTGAGTGCTAGTGTCAACCAAACGTGTATCGGGTTGTGGTTCTTGATCCTCCTCAAGATCCACTGTTCTACTGCTAGCTCCTTCCATAAGGAACTTGGCTTCCAAGAACTCACCCTTCTTGGCAACAAACTCCTTTTGTTCCAATGGATCATAGAAATAATATCCCATAGAATCTCTAGGATATCCAATAAAAATACACTTAGTGGAACGTCTTTCTAACTTGTTGAGGTGGGAGTCTTTACATAAGCCTCACATCCCCACACCTTTAAATATGATAGAGATGGAACCCTTCCATGCCATATTTCAAAAGGTGTCTTTTCCACTTTCTTGGTTGGGGCCATATTCAAAATACGGGCCGCAGAGAGCAAAGCGAAACCCCAAAATGATAGAGGCAATGAGCTTCCAGCCATCATAGATCGAACCATATCTAATAGAGTTCGATTTCTCCTTCGGACACACCATTGTGTTGTGGTGTTCCAGGTGGAGATAGTTGTGAGATAATCCACAACTTCTAAGATGATCTCTAAAAGCATCACTCAGGTATTCACCTCCTCTATCGGTGCAGAGAATTTTTATTGATTTGTTGAGTTGATTTCTACTTCATTTTGGAAGTTTTGAACATTTCAAAAGCTTCATCTTTGTGTCTTAACAAGTACACATACCCATACCTACTATAGTCGTCGGTGAAGGTAATGAAGTATCTTTCATTATACTAGTCATTGGCTTAAAAGGACCACATACATCCGAATGTATGATACCTAATAAATCTTTTGCCCTTTCGGTTTGCCACTAAAAGGTGCCTTAGTCATTTTGCCTTGTAAACAAGATTCACATACATCAAATGAATCATATTCACTTGCTTTTAAAAGACCATTCTTTTGAAGAGTTTGTATGCGCTTCTTGTTTATATGACCAAGACGACAATGCCAAAGATAGTGTCACTCAAATCTAATTTGAGCTTCTTGGTGGTGGTTTGGTACAACGAGCTATCATATAATGTGTTTTCACGAACCAATTCATAATACCATTAATAGGGGTAGCTTTAAAATAAAAGATGTTATTTAAAGAAACATGAATTTCATTTTCAATAAACGTCAAAACATAACCATATTGTCTTAATTGGGCAACTGAAATAATGTTCCTAGTCAAACTAGGAGCATACAAAACATTGTTCAAAATTGCTTCCAAACCATTTGGAAGCTTCAGGATGTAGTCCCCTCGGGCTTCAACTTGAACTTTTGCCCCATTGCCCATGTAGAGGCTAACATCCCCTTTCTTGAAGTCTTTACTTCTTTTGAACCCCTGCAACAAATTGCAAATGTGAGTCCCACATCCGGTATCCAATACCCATGTGTTAGAGGATATTATATTTAGATCAATATGAATCATGAAAATTGTACCTGAGGTCTGCCGGCATCCCTCTTAGCTTTCAACTCTTTGAGATGGACAGGACAATTTCTTGCCCAATGTCCTATCTCCCCACACTTAAAGCATGGGTCATCCGAAGCAACCTTTTGCTTCTTCTCCGCTGGTTTTGGTGGTGGCACTTTTACCACTCCTTTCCTTTCTCCCAACGTACCCTTTACCTTTGGCAACACTTGCCTTGGATGCGGGGTGAGGCCTCTTCTTGTTCCCACCTTCATTGATGGTGAAAGGGTAAACTCCTTTTACCCATGGCCGCCTCGGCTGTTTTGAGCATAGAGTGAAGCTCAGTTATGTTCTTGTCCCAACCGTTCATGTTATAATTCATAACAAAATTGTCAAACCTTTTTGACAAAGAGTTGAGGATCAAATCCGTAGCCAACTCTTTCGAGATGGGACAATTCAGCCTTTCGAGGCGGTCTATGTGGCTCTTCATCTTAAGTACATAAGACGAGACCGATTGGGTATCATCCATACGACATGCATGGAGTGCTCGAACCGTTTCGAAGCGCTCTACCCTTGCTTGTTGTTGGAACGTTTCTTCAACTGGGTTATCATGTCGTATGCTCCGTGATGTTCGTACTCCTTTGGAGATCCGGAGTCATACTTGCCAACATGAGGCAAGACACTTGGACCGAGTCCTCAGTGTATTTCACCCATTCATGTAGGCCTCTTCATCTTCCTCATTGGTTCATCGGGAATCGGATCGTCTAAGATATATGACCGTTTCTCTTGCTTGAGAACAATTCTCAAGTTTCGAAACCAATCAATGAAATTGTTATGGTTTAGACGCTCCTTTTGGAGAATGGTTCTTAGTGATAGGGTATGAGCGGATGGAATATCATTATTTTCATTGTTGTTGGTGGCCATCTACAAAATTTAACAAAGTTCAATTTTAGTATTTACGATATATCATATTTAATATAAATACTTTTATGTGTCATACACAAAATAAAATTCTAGAATCCAACGTTACATTTAATAGTGGTTAGGTGGTTTGTGACCTTTATCCCATTATTTAAATTAACAAGGTAGTCAACGTTTGACAATTGCAACCCTTTGCAACTTCTAGAGGTATGGGATCGACTTAAACATCATATGTATAGCGGCATGTTAATCCCATCAACACCTTTTGTAAACTATGTGATCCATTTAACATGGTTTGCAAATCAAGTTACCCTACTTACACACACATGTGAGTTTACCAATATAAGTGGTTAGGTGATCTTTATCCCACAAATATGGCATTCCCACCTCAAATCACAAGTTCCCTCAAAATGGTTAGGTGACCTTTATCCCATTAGAGTTTTCAAGTGACTCAAGTGTTGTGTAAAAGGATGGTGATAAACTTTTTTTCAAAAGACATTTTAAGTTTTCATAATTCTAGTTTAGAAAACTCTATGTACCTTGTATTTGCATGCTTTCAAATACATGGTACCCTATGGTTCTTTTAATAAAACCCTTTTATTTAAAATCATTAATCCTTTTAATAACCTTTTATTAACCACTTAATGATTAAGAACCATTTATTTTCAGCTTGTTATGTTTATAATTTGTTTGTTATGCATATCCATATATCAAAATCCAACAAAACAAAACAACCAAACAAGCACAACCATTCAATCATAAGTGCATAACCATAGCCACTAAGGTGACCACACTTGTTTGCCATCACAAGTGTTGTCATTTGGTCTTTCCTAAGGGTTAATAATGACACATTAAAATGTGTCCAAGAACTCCCACTCGAATCCGCATCCAAATGCTTCAAGTGTCCATGTCTTTTGAGTTCTTCCTTTGTATCTTCCAACTTGTGCATCCTTTTGTTTTTTTTTTTTTACAAAATCATATCCTAATACAATTTTCTAATAAAAGAAATGCACCTAATCTATTTATTACATAACCAATGAATAAATAAATTACAACCCAAAAGATACAAACACCAAATTATTATTACAACCCTTTAATGAATAAAACCACACATGACAATCACATTCATCCAAGTCCAAAACACATTAGGTCAAGGCTATGTTATGCACCAAAATATGTATCAAATATAACATCCAAGAACAACCATGAACCCCTTTTTTAACCTTAAAGTTTCGGCCAACACAAACCCAAACTTTAGGATTTAGACCAAACAAAACAATCAACCTCTTGATGTTATCTTTCAAGGTTTATTCTAAAGCATGTAAGATAAAACTTTGAAAGATAAGGGATTCATTCATCCATAACAAAACAGCCCCTAATGGGTTGAAAAAATCCAACAAAACTAACTTTTCTTGGACTTTTGAAGCAAGTTTTCCACATAACCGGCTCTAGATGCCATGTTGGGTTTTTACAAGTTTTAACAAAGATGTTTAACCATTTAAACAACAAAACGCAGCGGATATAGGGGTTTAAAACTTGTTTTATATTCTGAAAATAAAACATTTATATGTTCAAGAACACAAACCAAGAACAAGGATCATATATATGTGAAAAGAAGTGCTATCAAAACAAACCATAGGATGTACATGAATACTACCTTTCTTGAAACAGGAAGTTAGATACGGGAGAGGAGGAAGATGATGTTTCTTGAATGTCTAGTCTTCAAAAGAGAAGACCTCAAGCTTGTATACCCACAAGCTCTTGCAAAGCACCAAACTTGTTAGGAAGTTGACACCAAAGATCTTTACAAAACCTCTAGGTCCGAAAATGGGAAAAGAGAAATGGAGAAGAAGGAGCTTGCATGTGTGAGAGAGAAAGTGTGTTGAGTGTCTTAGTTGAACAAGTAAATGTCTTGCATAAAAACAAGACAAAGGAATCCTAATGCAACCACCAAAGGGGCGGCCGAAATGGGTTCAAAATGGGTTCCCTCCCATTTTAAAAACACCCTTTAATTCATTGTTAATCACTAATTAAGTTATATAATTAAACCAATTTTAATCTTATAACTTAAACACTCTATATTTGATGTTATTTAACTTATTTAAATAACATTACAAATGATATCTCATGAACAAAATATCCATATAATTTGTTCTATCTCAAATGCAATAATTCAGAAAACCCATTTTCTAAATTGGTGTCAAATTTATTTGCTTGATCATGTCAACAAATAAATATTTATCGGTGTTTGCTTAGCTTGTTATTGGGTATGACCCTTGGATCATAACGTACTAACCACATCAATCTTGTATGTGTCTTGGGCATATTAGATACAATAGTAAGTACATCAAAGATCCAATCATAGATCTGTTAGAGTTTGGTCAACTGATTTTCCTTTCAGATCAGGTTCAATCTTGGTTTACGTCAGCTGGAGTTCTGATGGATGACAATCTTGCAGTTAAATTCATCAAGAGTTTTTCAATGAATTTCTCCTAATAATAAAAATTCCATCTACAGACTGCTTCACTTGAAGACCAACGAAAATGTTAATTCTCCCATAGAATTCCTTTGGAAACGAGACTTCATGATTTCTTCAAATTCATTACATAATTTTGGACTTGTTGAACCAAATATGATATCATCAACATACACTTGAACACATAAGAGATCATCAGCATCCTTCTTTATAAACAAAGTAGGATCAATTTTCTTCGCGTTTATCCATGCTGGATTCAAATGTAGTGATAATGTTTCATACCAAATTCTATGGGCTTGATGTAGACCATACAATGCTTTACTAAGCTGGTGCACACGAAAGGATATTCTGAATCTTCAAAACCTGGAGGTTGTTTGACATGCACATCATCAGTGATTGGTCCATATAAGAAAGCACCTTTAACGTCCATCTGATAACCTTGAATTGCATGTATGATGCATAAGCTAGGAAGACATGAATTGATTCAAGTCTTGCAACTGGAGCAAACTTCATCATAATCTATTCCTCTTTTGGGTGTAACCTTGTGCAACGAGTCTTGCTTTGTTGCGAACAACAATTCCCCGATCGTCTGACTTGTTTCTGAACAACCATTTTATGCCAATGGCATTTTCTCCTTCAGGTAAATCCCCAAGCTTCCATACTTCCTGTTTGTGGGATTGCAATAACTCTTCTTGCATTGCCTCAATCTAACTTTGTCCTTTAACTCTCAGTGATGTTTTTAGGACAATTTGAGAAAGAAAACATGAGTATAAGCATAGGTTTGCTTGTTTTGATTGACTTCTCGTTTTCCTCATTCAATGGACTGATAATCTGAGACGTCGGATGGTTCTTGTGAATACGAGACGTAGTAATCTCATTTCCATGAACATTACCATCCAGATTAGATTGATTCAAGTCGGAAAGCTGATGCAATAAGTTTGAAGTATGTGGATTGAAATTAGGAACTTGAATCATGAGTTGATAAAGTAATCAAGATTATCAATAACACTACATCATCAGAAACCAATGACGTTTCGGACACAGGTTGTACAATTTCAGGACCATCATTAGTAATAGGTTGTGAAACATAGGATTTTCAGAAACGGGATGTTCTTGTGCTTGTTGAGAGTGAGATTGATCATGAGATTCAGAACGAAATATAGAATCTTTAAAATATGAAAAGAATGGATAATCTGGGCTAGAATCATCCATATCATCAGAATCAGAATCATCACTGAAAGATCCGAGATCTCCTCCTTGTTTCTTTTCTCACATGGGAAGTTAAACAGTTAGAATTAAAAGAGTTATACGAATGATCTAAATCAAACAACCAAACTGGACCATTTGCAACTGATGGAAAAGATTTTCAAGAAATTTAACATAAAAGTTTCAAGAATAACATTCGTCCTAGAGTTATAAACTCTAAAGGCTTTTGAAACGACGAGATCCAATAAAAAATCCATCATCAGATTTTGCATCAAATTTTCCTAGCTAGCACTTGAATTTAAAATAAAAACTGGACAACCAAAAGCTTTAAGAAAACCTATATTAGGTTTCCTGCCAAACATCAAATCATAAGAGTTTTTGTTATCTTTCACAAGGAATGTATGATTTTGTAGAAAGCATGCAGGATATGGCTTCATCCCAGAAAGTAATTGAATCTTTGCATCTGTTAACATGGAACGTGTAGCCTCAATCAAAGTTTTGTTTTTCATTTCAGCAACTCCATTTGTTGTGGAGTTCTAAGAGCACTGAACTGACGATCAATTCCTTTTTCTGCACAAAACATGTCAATATTAACAATTTCACCTTTTGTTCTAATTGATTTTCTACTTTAATAATGAATCGTTTAACAAATTCAGGTTTTAGATTTAGCATGCAAAAGAAACCTATGAAAATCTTGTAAAGTCATCAATGATAACTAAACAATAATATTTCTTTCCAATACTCTACACATTTGTTGGTCCGAATAGGTCCATGTGCAACATCTGGAGAGGCTTGGAATTTAGTTTATCAGCTTGGGCTTATAAGACGCTCTATGTTTTTTCCTTTTAAACATGTTGTGCAGTCATCTGTTGTAGCAAACTTCTTTGTTGGAAGACCTACTACATGATTTCCTACTACAAGATTGTTCAGTTCTGAAATTGGAATGCCCGAGACGTCTATGCATAACTGGCTTTCGACATTTGATGCTTGAGCAATTAGGCATGTTGTTTCTATAATGGATCTACTTGAGACATATCTAACTTGTACACATCTCGATCTCATACACCTTAACAACTACCCATTATTTTCTTATCTGAAAACCTGGCTTCAAAATATAAACAAAAAGAATCATCAAACGAAACAGAGTAAGATTTGTCACAAATTTGGGAAACACTTCAAAGATTAAAGTTCAACTGTGAACAATGTTGACTTTATCAAAGCTAATAATCCCATTGGACACTGTTCCTTGCCTGGTATTTTACACCTGCATCACCTCCGAATGCAACATGAGTACCATCTTTTAACTTAAAATCTAAAGCAAGGCATGGTGCTTGTCATATGCCGGCTACACACTATCAAAATACCATGTGTTAATAGGTCTTCTTGGGCGTACCTGCATTTCAAAGAGATTTAAGTTGGGTTATCAACCCAAGCGATATGGCCTTGGCTTGCAAAATTTATCAACAATGGTAAACTGTTTAAAATGAAGATTATTCAAATCAGGTTCTTTGCTATTTAAATTTACCAATTCCATTTCTGACAATTTTTGATTATCTTTGATTTGCATAGTCCGTAAAGCATGGTAACATTTTTCAAGATCATTGTCAAGGTAATTCAAACCATCAGAAGAAATATATTTAGAAAAATTTTGATTACCAAACTTTGCATTGTTCATTTTCACAGATGGTGGAATGAATTGTCCTTGATTTAATCTTTGTTTTCATAGCATAAGAATCATCACAATCAGAATCAATCCTTCGAAAAGATCTCAAGCCTATAGAAGGTTGTTTTGTCAATCTTTGAAAACCAACACTTTGATTTCTTTGAAAATAGTGATTGACATATCCATTCCTTGGCATGTTTCTTCGAAAGTAGCAATTCTCAGTTTTGTGATTTCTTTCATCACAAATGGTACAATACTTGTTGAAATAACAATCAGCTATGACTGGTTTTTTTTTTTATATCACAAATATGATAGTACCTGTTAAAGAAATATCATCAGTCTTATGATTGTTCATATCTCATATTTCCAGTACCTTTGTTGAAATTTAAACAACGTTGATTAACCTTAGATGTGGAAACCATTTGATCCTTGTTTGATTTAGGAGTTGCAAAGTTAATCTGTTGTTTTTGATTTGGAGTTTGTTCTTTTGAAATTTGGGTTTTGA
>CM046435.1:26944102-27013294 GCA_025506505.1 Flaveria sonorensis | reverse complement strand
TCTAAGTTACAAACTAGCTTCAACTTGAATGATCAGCATGATAGAACCATCTCAAAATTGGCTTAGATGTTTGAGTACCATCTATCACTTCAAGCCTGGTTTAGTGACCTTTTCAAAGTACTGATCACTATACGCATCCAAAACTATTCTTCCTCTTCTGGATGAGCAGCCACCTTTCTTTTACTCTATAGAGACTTGAAATATTCTTATCTTCTTGATCACATCTATTTTAAGATAAGATCCATTATGATAATGCCTCGATTTAGAAGTTTAACAATTTTTCTCCTTGAACTCACTTGGTAGGATTAATCAGAGGCAACTTATTTAACTCCTTGAGATCTTGCACTAGCAAAGCTATGATGCATGTGTAAAAATGATAAACATCACAATTGCATTTACACTTTAATTAAAAGGCATCAAAGATCTCATCATATTTCCAGGGAATTATCTTAACATTCTTTGTGTTATCCGGCACAATCATTGCTTTAAGCAACTCAGAAATAGATTGGCCTTTCTGCAGTACATTTCTGACTAAATCTCCTGCAAGTCTAGCTTTGTTCCATAGTTGTTTCTTTTCAACCCAGACTTTGTATGCTTGTTTCCTAGTCTCTGGAACATATCAATCCATTTTTTTTATTTCTTGGAGGCTTTAAGATTCGAGTTCTCTTTGTAATCTCCAAATACTATGGATTATCCATGTCTAGCACAATCATATTATTGTTTTGCTTTTCTGTCTCTCTTGAAAACTTCTAACCAATTTCTTAAAGACTCGGTTGCAATCTGTTTAATCTCTTTCTTGGATAATCCCTTGATTGTAGCCACAGCAAAGCTCAACAGTTGTCATATTTTCAGGATCCGGATGTTGCAATTTTGATGCTGGAAGGTCTTTAATGTTGATACTTTCTTGCATCGGATTCCACTCTCCATGTTCAATAACTATTTCATCTGGATCAACTGAAGCTGTTGACTATGCTATAATACATTTCTCATACTCTTCATTAATTTATGAAACTGTTAGACCATCCAAAAATACGATTGTATTTCTTCTTGACCAATAATATATCTGTCATCAATGTCTAAAGGTATGCCTTCAGTAACAGCTTCAGCCGGAAATATGCAGCTACAACAATGTCTTCTTCCTCCAATACTTCATCATACCAAGCATCTGAAAACTCTGGATCTAAATCATCCATGCTTGATTTGCTCTTGTATGTTTGGTTTTGTACTCTCCTGTAAAGAAGGATGATCGACATTCACTGCATAAGAAAAACATATTAGATTCAAGCATATAAAATTAAACAACACCAATAATCAAAAATGTCATTTAATCTGTTTACGAGTTTCAGAAACAATTTTTTGCATCTTTGACGGAGGGTTGGATGTGATTCTACCAATACTTGAACATCAGATTCAGCTATCTTTTGTTTTCCTTTCACAACCTCAGATAATTTTTCAGCTTCAGTAGGTTGAAATTCAGAATAACCTCTTTCTCTAAAGTTAAAGCATCTTTTTCTTGTGCTACAGAAGATTAGATTTTAGCTATCTTTCATAATTTCAAGCTCTTCTTTCAACTTATCATAATCTTCTTTCAACATCTTGTATCTTTCTTCTAACAAATCATAATCTCTGAGCAAAACATCAAAGTTCTTTACATCATCTCTTGAACTTCTTCAAGCTCAACAATCTTCAAGTCTTTCTTTAAAGAGTTTGCTTTTAATTGATCATTTTCATCTTTCAGCTTCTCAATCTTCTTAAGCTGATTGATATTCTCTTATTCAAAGACTCTATTATCTGCTTAGTGTTCAATTTCTCAGTAGGACTGTATCATATTGATTTGATCTTTCACCTTCATCTCACACATGAGTAAGTGATTAGCAACGACTTTGATAACCTCGAGAGAAGACTCCTCGGCAATAACATTCTCTTGTGCTGTTGAAATAGGAGATTGTACAACAGGTGAACTACCTGGACTACAGGCTCAAATACAACATTTTTGAAGACCACACTCCATTTGTTGTTGTACATTGACTTCATCATTATCTTCATTCACATCTATTGAATCATCGACATTATGAATATCTTCATTCAGATTATCAACTTTTTCAACTTCTGTAACAACTACAACTTCATTAACTTCTTCAACTTCATTATCCTCCAACATCATCATCATCACTATCATCACTTGAAGAAGAACTTCCTTCATCTTTAGATTCATCATCATCTTCATTATCTTCATCATCATCCTTAGCTTCAGACTCAGAAAGTCCTTGAGGAACTCTTTCAATCAAATCATTTGGATCAATTAGTTCAACATCAATCAAATGAAAATTATTTTTATCTATGTTCACATCATCTCTTGCTACTGCTCTCATGTAATCAAACATTTGAACATTCTGAGCACCAATCAAATAGCAAGTATTTTGTATACGGTTTCAGTCATGTGCTCCAAATTTAATCTTTCTCCACTTACTCCATAAGCATGAAAATCAGGATTTGCTTCATTGATAATCAGTTGCAGAAATCTAGGATACATTAAGTATTTATTCCTGATTCCTTTCTCCAGATTAAAAATAAATCCATTCATGATCCATTTGCCATATTAAACCTTCTGTTTGTGGCAATAGCTACAATAGGAGAAGCAATGTCCACAGGAAATGAGTTCCATCCTGCACTCCTCTTGGACATACCATGTTGAAAGATATAACACGAGTTTCTAGTGATTATATACTCTTGCTTTGAAAAACTGTTTCTTAGGAAAGTGATCTAGATGTCCCATGGCTAAAAATGGTCTCTTACACTATTAAAAGTAAGTTCAGCCAAATCTTGAGGATCATTATCACCAGTTTTAGAGCTTCTCTAATCAACTGCTCAGAGACTTCAATCATACGATAGTTTGTGATAAAACCTCTGACTACTTTCCTTCCTTCATCATCTCTTGCAGTTTAGCAGTAATCCAAAAAGTTTTGATGAGACGAGCATCATAAAACTAGTTGAGCACACATGGCATACACATACTTTGCTCTCAATAGAAATCTTATCATTCTTCATAACCAACAGCTTCACGAACATCATCATTAAGAAAGGCTGACGTTAGGCTTAGGCTCGAACTTAAGATCTGCCATCTGTTTACATAGAACAAAATATTAATCACATTTGAATAATAATGATTTCAAGCATATTGTGTGTTATCAATTTTGAACCAATAACACTTAATAATGATTTCTATGTGTTTTCCTCCTAATAGTGTTTTGTACATCCATTATATGAACAGAGTATACATGTTTACAATTTTGATGCAACACTATTTTGATGATTAAATCAATAATGTACCATGAAACATGAAAATTGATTGAATTTCAATTGAGTTAGCATATTTTAAATTTTAAACCTCACATTTTATACTTAAATTTTTTAAGTGTCGAACAACTCTATCAAAAGCAGAGCACATTCAAGTTTCGGTTCAATGATTTAAAGTACACTAAACCAATAAAATCTTTTCAATATCAGTTAATAGATGAATTTGATGATTAACACAACAACTTAGATGAAAAATTATGAACTGACTGTTCATTTCTTGTTCTTAAAAACCGACTGATGAACAATGAATCATCAAGAACACATTTTCTGAAATTGAGATTTGATTCTCACAATCTGTTCGAAAACATGTCCTAACAATCATTTGATGTTCAATTTTAGTTATCATAAAACATTTAAATCACAGATTTCAAATTTCTGAACACCTAGGTTCGAACGCCTCAATAGAGTTCAAACGTCCAATCAAAGTTTGAAATAGGTAATGAAATCAGATGTTTTAAGATCAACATGATGTTTAGATTCATTGAAATACCTATATATCACAAAGATTAACAGGTAAAAATCGAATGTTGAGTGAAAGAATGTATCAGGTGAGAGAATAAGTGAATCAGAGTGTTTTGAGTTTGTGAATGAGTGAATGAAAACTACATGTTGAATATATATAAGTATAAAAATTCTTAGGCGCATGAGCACTGTGAAGGCATATAAGGCTAAGTTTCACACTAAATCTTCGACACATGAGCATTGTTCAGAAGCTTGGGCACTGTTCAGGCGCATGAGACTTGTTGAAATGTCTAACACTTGGAGTAAACATCACCTTCAAACGTCTAACCATATTGGAAAGTCTGAAACTGTTCAGGCACATGAGCATAAGTTGATACGCCCAACACTTAACCATTTTCAGCAACATGACACTGTTTAGGCGCATGTACTTGAACAAAACGCTTAACACTTGTATAAATTCCTGAAATTCATCATACTTCTGATTTAGACTTCTGAGCATTATTCAAGCGCATGAGAAACCTTCCATGAGTCTGACACTTGAAATTTTCACAAATCCATCTGAACACCGTTTATGCACATTACACTGTTCATGCATATTGTCTCAACACTTGGTCAAACTTTTTATTATCACTCGTAAGAACATTAATTACCCTCAAATTTTAACAATATCAAATGTTTTTGGTTTAAAATCATCACACATCATTTTTACAACAATTTTTGAAAGTTTGAACCAATTTTGTTTTCCAACATTTCCCGTCATTAGTCTTTAGTTTAAAACTTTTACAACACAAATAGTATTGTTTTGTTTGCAAGATGCTTTTCTACTTATTTTGAATTCTTTTTAGGTTATTTTTACATCATATCAAACACACACATGCTTGAATTTCAGCTTCATCCTTTCCATCCAAAGCACTTAACTTTTTTATTTCTTTTTCACATTTTGACACTTTTCATTGATTTTCTCTTTTACATTTACTCCCCTTAAACTTTTAAGTTCATAAACTTAGAAGTTTATTTTATTTTTCAAGTAGAGCAAACTAATCATTATCAACATCCCTGCACACATAAAATCATGCAAAAATCAAAATTAAAGCAGAAGAAAAATCTACTATACACAATTGAATCACATGCCTACGGTAAGATCATATCAGTTAAGATCAGCATATTAAAATAAAATAAAATGGTGGATAGTCATAGACAGTGATTAAATCCTGATCAAGTGTGTTCCAGGTCAGCGTTCCCGTAGCAGAGAAGACACGAGATCTAAGGACAGAAAGTGAGTGCTTTTGGCAAGATAATTAGCACACTTACTTTTTCAATTCTTGGATTGATTAAGGTACAATTAGATATGTCATTATGTAAGTCACACTTAGACTTAGAGAGCTCAACTCTCATCAAGATATGCAAGAAATCACTTTTCTCAACTTATTAACCTGACATATACTTATAACCAGATCTCATGTTTAGGTTGTGCACATTGGCATCTTTTGCATCAAGTGAGAATATCTAGGTCTGTAATGACTTACAAGAAAGGATATCTCGTCACTTCAGGTATATGATGACTCATAACAGAGAAGTGAATAGATGCTTTAAATAATTAGAGCTCATGGTTATTCATATCGCCACCAGGTGTGAGGTTATGACTTTACAAGCAATCAGTTTGAGAAGTCAACACTACTCATTGGTACTAAGATAGACAAACATGAATGCATGATTGATTTAGTTTAATCACAAGAATTTACTTTTTCAATATAATTGCATGAGCTTACTTGCACATCATATCTGATCACGTCAGACTTTAGTAGCGAGCAAAGTATGCAACTGATCAGAACTAATGTATCTATCATTTCTCATAAATTGCAAAAGACAGATTCAGTCTTAAATAATTAACTAACAAATAAACTTATTTTATGGGTTTTTGTTTTATAATTTTCTCTTTTGATTTTGCAATTTCTATTTTTGTATTTGCTTTTTCTTTTTCTATTGAACATGCACACACAATATATACAATCAGGTAGTTAAATTTGATAGTTTTCTTTATAAATCTTCTTATTCAGCTAAGGGAGGGTTCTTTTCATTTTTATGATCCAAACAACTCAATTACTCAAAACCAGTTTTAAACATAGTTAATATGTCCAATTGACTCAACCAAATACTCAAAATGACTGGTAAAAGGCTTTTGTAAATAGGTCAGCCAACTGTTTTTCAATTGTAATTTGATCAAAATGATTAAACCTTTTTTCAAAGTTATCTTTGAGAAAATGATATTGAATTTCGATTGCTTTGTTATTGAGTGCCGGACAGGATTAGCTATAATAAAATATAGCGCAGTGTTATCAATGTAAATAGGAGTTTTAGAAAATTGACCCGTAATCAAGTAGTTGGTTTCGTAACCAAAGGATTTAAGAACATCTGCTGAAGCAGCTATGTACTAAGATTTTACGGTTGAAACGGAGACATTTGTTTGTTTCTTACATTGCCACAAGACTATCTGGGACATCAAAAACTGACAACATCGTCATAGATTTTCGATCTTGGCAACATCCCCATAATCACTATCTGTATATCCATGTAACTCGAAGTTTCCTTCATAAGGATACCACAACCCTAAAGCCGGTTTTCCTTTGAGATACCTGAATATTTGTTTAATAGCGATTAAGTGAGATTCCTTTGGGTCAGATTGGTACCTGGCACAGACATAAACAACATACATTAGATCAGGTCTAGATGCAGTAAGTGTTGGGTTTTTACAAGTTTTAACAAAGATGTTTAACCATTTAAACAACAAAACGCAGCAGATATAAGGGGTTTAAAACTTGTTTTATATTCTGAAAATAAACATTTATATGTTCAAGAAAACAAACCCAAGAACAAGGATCATATATATGTGAAAAGAAGTGCTATCAAAACCAACCATAGGATGTACATGAATACTACCTTTCTTGAACAAGGAAGTTAGATACGGATGAGAGGAGGAAGATGATGTTTCTTGAATGTCTAGTCTTCAAAAGAGAAGACCTCAACCTTGTATACCCACAAGCTCTTGCAAAGCACCAAACTTGTTAGGAAGTTGACACCAAAGATCCTTCTTACAAAACCTCTAGGTCCGAAAATAGGAAAAGAGAAATGGAGAAGAAGGAGCTTGCATGTGTGAGAGAGAAAGTGTGTTGAGTGTCTTAGTTGAACAAGTAAATGTCTTGCATAAAAACAAGACAAAGGAATCCCAATGCAACCACCAAAGGGGCGGCCGAAATTGGTTCAAAATGGGTTCCCTCCCATTTTGAAAAACACCCTTTTAGTTCATTGTTAATCACTAATTAAGTTATATAATTAAACCAATTTTAATCTTATAACTTAAACACTCTTATATTTGATGTTATTTAACTTATTTAAATAACATTACAAATGATATCTCATGAACAAAATATCCATATAATTTGTTCTATCTCAAATGCAATAATTCAGAAAACCCATTTTCTAAATTGGTGTCAAAATTTATTTGCTTGATCATGTCAAGAAATAAATATTTATCGGTGTTTGCCTAGCTTGTTATTGGGTATGACCCGACTTGGATCATAACGTACTAACCACATCAATCTTGTATGTGTCTTGGGCATATAAGATCCAACAATCTCCCACTTGCACAAGATTCATAGAAGATTGATGCAAGCAGTAAATACCGCCTAACAACGGTTTACGATGTTTTAGGTGAATTAATCATCTATCCTTTCATCACAGATGTCATGTTAAATCTTAGAGACACAGAATGATCATTCTCCATTGACTTAACTTTAGCAGGCCTTAGACATCTTACTCTCAACGAATAAGAGGGACAAATCCCATCTTGATTACATACGTCTCTTACAATCACCTCGTGCTATACCTGAATTTAGTCTTATGTACTGCCGTGTTTCAGAACAGCGAAGAACTAAGTCAAAGTATAATACCCGGTGAATATCAAGACCCAATATGTATCTCAGGTCAGAGGATACCAAATGATATTCGCCTTTACTCAAATTTACTTATGATCAATCAAGAAGATTCCATGTAGTAATATTTGAGATGCGGGTCAGTCCAATATTTGTATCCCACAAATATCTATGAACTTTGGCAGCAACCCTTTGCTATATATTCATCCATATGAATATCCACCAATCCAAGTTCATAATAGTCTTACCCTCATACTTGTTCCCACAGGTATGAACGACTACGGACGTTTAGAGTAAATGATTTACTCATGGATTAAACATGCAAAATTGGAACATTAGTTGAAGCATTATAACCAAATAATTCATTCAAATAATAAAAGGTTCCAATATCCAAATACAAAATTATAAGATCAAATCCAGTCACTAGAATATCGAAGTCCCATGGCACAAGTATGACCCTCATGCTTTGCCTTTTCAAGGAGCTTCGTGAGTGGATCCGCAATGTTTTGATCCGTGTGAACTTTGCGAATACATATCTTCCCTTTTCAACTTCATCCCTTATGTAGTTGAATCTCCGCTCAATGTGCCTAGTCTTTTGATGTGCACGGGGTTCCTTGATTTGAGCAATCGCACCCTCATTATCACAAAGAATTTCTAGGGGGTCCTGAATGGAAGGGACAACCCCTAGATCGGCAATGAATTTCTTCAACCATGCAGCTTCTTGAGCTGCTAATGAAGCGGCGATGTATTCTGACTCTGTAGTTGATAATGCCACCACATCTTGTTTAGAGCTCTTCCAAGAGACTGCTCCTCCATTTAGGATGAAAATGTATCCCGATTGTGATCGTGAGTCATCCCGATCAGTTTGGAAACTCGCATCCGTGTAACCTTTTACCACGAGTTCCTCCTCACCAGATCCATAGATTAGGAACATATCTTTAGTCCTCCTTAGGTACTTAAGTATGTTCTTAACAGCCATCCAATGACTAGTTCCAGGATTTTGCTGGTATCGGCTTGTCATGCTCAAAGCGCATGACACGTCCGGCCTAGTGCATATCATTGCATACATGATGGATCCTATAGCAGATGCATACGGGATTCCTTCATTTTATCTTGCTCATCCTTTGAGCTTGGACATTGAGTCGTACTCAATATCGTTCCTCTTTGAATAGGTACCGTACCTTTCTTAGAGTTCTCCATCTTGAACCTTTTCAAGATCTTATCAATGTATGCACTTTGATTTAAACCTATCAACCGCCTTGATCTATCCCTATAGATCTTTATTCCCAAAATGTAGGCGGCTTCACCAAGATCCTTAATGGAAAAACAGCTTCCAAGCCAGGTTTTTATACCTTCCAAGGTTGGAATGTCATTTCCAAATAGTAGGATGTCATCGACATACAATACTAGGAAAGTGATGATGCTCCCACTAGCCTTTTTATACACACAAGCCTCATCAGCGTTTTTGATGAACCCAAATTTAATTACCTCTTCATCAAAACGGTGATTCCAACTTCTTGACGCTTGCTTCAATCCATAGATTGATTTCTTTAACTTGCATACTTTGTTAGGATGTTTTGGGTCGACAAAACCTTCAGGCTGAACCATATAGACATCTTCCTCAAGATATCCATTTAGAAAAGCGGTTTTGACATCCATTTGCCAAATCTCATAATCATAATGAGCAGCTATGGCAAATAATATCCTAATAGACTTTAGCATTGCAACAGGCGAAAAAGTCTCATCATAATCAACCCCTTGAGTTTGAGTGAAACCTTTTGCTACAAGTCTAGCTTTATAAGTATCCAAGTTTCCATGCATATCGGTTTTCTTCTTGAAAACCCACTTACTTCCAACTACCTTGGAGCTAAGAGGTGGTACAACCAAGTCCCACACTTGGTTGTCATACATGGATTGCATCTCAACATTCATGGCTTCAAGCCATTTGTCACAATCCAAATTGGACACTGCATCATGGTATGTGATTGGTTCATCGGAATCAACCACATAGCACCCATCCATGAAAAATCCATATCTTTCAGGTGGATTACTAGTTCTACCAGATTTGCGAACGTTTTGTGTGTATTGATCAACCATTTGATCATTCTCAACATCCTCATGTTGAGTGCTAGTGTCAACCAAACGTGTATCGGGTTGTGGTTCTTGATCCTCCTCAAGATCCACTGTTCTACTGCTAGCTCCTTCCATAAGGAACTTGGCTTCCAAGAACTCACCCTTCTTGGCAACAAACTCCTTTTGTTCCAATGGATCATAGAAATAATATCCCATAGAATCTCTAGGATATCCAATAAAAATACACTTAGTGGAACGTCTTTCTAACTTGTTTGAGGTGGGAGTCTTTACATAAGCCTCACATCCCCACACCTTTAAATATGATAGAGATGGAACCCTTCCATGCCATATTTCAAAAGGTGTCTTTTCCACTTTCTTGGTTGGGGCCATATTCAAAATACGGGCCGCAGAGAGCAAAGCGAAACCCCAAAATGATAGAGGCAATGAGCTTCCAGCCATCATAGATCGAACCATATCTAATAGAGTTCGATTTCTCCTTTCGGACACACCATTGTGTTGTGGTGTTCCAGGTGGAGATAGTTGTGAGATAATCCCACAACTTCTAAGATGATCTCTAAAAGCATCACTCAGGTATTCACCTCCTCTATCGGTGCGGAGAATTTTTATTGATTTGTTGAGTTGATTTTCTACTTCATTTTGGAAGGTTTTGAACATTTCAAAAGCTTCATCTTTGTGTCTTAACAAGTACACATACCCATACCTACTATAGTCGTCGGTGAAGGTAATGAAGTATCTTTCATTATACCTAGTCATTGGCTTAAAAGGACCACATACATCCGAATGTATGATACCTAATAAATCTTTTGCCCTTTCGGTTTTGCCACTAAAAGGTGCCTTAGTCATTTTGCCTTGTAAACAAGATTCACATACATCAAATGAATCATATTCACTTGCTTTTAAAAGACCATTCTTTTGAAGAGTTTGTATGCGCTTCTTGTTTATATGACCAAGACGGCAATGCCAAAGATAGGTGTCACTCAAATCTAATTTGAGCTTCTTGGTGGTGGTTTGGTACAACGAGCTATCATATAATGTGTTTTCATGAACCAATTCATAAATACCATTAATAGGGTAGCTTTAAAATAAAAGATGTTATTTAAAGAAACATGAATTTCATTTTCAATAAACGTCAAAACATAACCATATTGTCTTAATTGGGCAACTGAAATAATGTTCCTAGTCAAACTAGGAGCATACAAAACATTGTTCAAAATTGCTTCCAAACCATTTGGAAGCTTCAGGATGTAGTCCCCTCGGGCTTCAACTTGAACTTTTGCCCCATTGCCCATGTAGAGGCTAACATCCCCTTTCTTGAAGTCTTTACTTCTTTTGAACCCCTGCAACAAATTGCAAATGTGAGTCCCACATCCGGTATCCAATACCCATGTGTTAGAGGATATTATATTTAGATCAATATGAATCATGAAAATTGTACCTGAGGTCTGCCCGGCATCCCTCTTAGCTTTCAACTCTTTGAGATGGACAGGACAATTTCTTGCCCAATGTCCTATCTCCCCACACTTAAAGCATGGGTCATCCGAAGCAACCTTTTGCTTCTTCTCCGCTGGTTTTGGTGGTGGCACTTTTACCACTCCCTTTCCCTTTCTCCCAACGTACCCTTTACCTTTGGCAACACTTGCCTTGGATGCGGGGTGAGGCCTCTTCTTGTTCCCACCTTCATTGATGGTGAGAACGGGTAAACTCCTTTTACCCATGGCCGCCTCGGCTGTTTTGAGCATAGAGTGAAGCTCAGTTATGTTCTTGTCCCAACCTTTCATGTTATAATTCATAACAAAATTGTCAATCCTTTTTGACAAAGAGTTGAGGATCAAATCCGTAGCCAACTCTTTCGAGATGGGACAATTCAGCCTTTCGAGGCGGTCTATGTGGCTCTTCATCTTAAGTACATAAGACGAGACCGATTGGGTATCATCCATACGACATGCATGGAGTGCTCGAACCGTTTCGAAGCGCTCTACCCTTGCTTGTTGTTGGAACGTTTCCTTCAACTGGGTTATCATGTCGTATGCTCCGTGATGTTCGTACTCCTTTTGAAGATCCGGAGTCATACTTGCTAACATGAGGCAAGACACTTGGACTGAGTCCTCAGTGTATTTCACCCAATTCATGTAGGCCTCTTCATCTTCCTCATTAGGTTCATTGGGAATCGGATCGTCTAAGATATATGACCATTTCTCTTGCTTGAGAACAATTCTCAAGTTTCGAAACCAATCAATGAAATTGTTATGGTTTAGACGCTCCTTTTGGAGAATGGTTCTTAGTGATAGGGTATGAGCGGATGGAATATCATTATTTTCATTGTTGTTGGTGGCCATCTACAAAATTTAACAAAGTTCAATTTTAGTATTTACGATATTATCATATTTAATTATAAATACCTTTTATGTGTCATACACAAAATAAAATTCTAGAATCCAACGTTACATTTAAATAGTGGTTAGGTGACCTTTATCCCATTATTTAAATTAACAAGGTAGTCAACGTTTGACAATTGCAACCCTTTGCAACTTCTAGAGGTATGGGATCGACTTAAACATCATATGTATAGACGGCATGTTAATCCCATCAACACCTTTTGTAAACTATGTGATCCATTTAACATGGTTTGCAAATCAAGTTACCCTACTTACACACACATGTGAGTTTACCAATATAAGTGGTTAGGTGATCTTTATCCCACAAATATGGCATTCCCACCTCAAATCACAAGTTCCCTCAAAATGGTTAGGTGACCTTTATCCCATTAAGAGTTTTCAAGTGACTCAAGTGTTGTGTAAAAGGATGGTGATAAACTTGTTTTCAAAAGACATTTTAAGTTTTCATAATTCTAGTTTAGAAAACTCTATGTACCTTGTATTTGCATGCTTTCAAATACATGGTACCCTATGGTTCTTTAATAAAACCCCTTTTATTTAAAATCATTAATCCTTTTAATAACCTTTTATTAACCACTTAATGATTAAGAACCATTTATTTTCAGCTTGTTATGTTTATAAATTTGTTTGTTATGCATATCCATATATCAAACATCCAACATAAAACAAAACAACCAAACAAGCACAACCATTCAATCATAAGTGCATAACCATAGCCACTAAGGTGACCACACTTGTTTGCCATCACAAGTGTTGTCATTTGGTCTTTCCTAAGGGTTAATAATGACACATTAAAATGTGTCCAAGAACTCCCACTCGAATCCGCATCCAAATGCTTCAAGTGTCCATGTCTTTTGAGTTCTTCCTTTGTATCTTCCAACTTGTGCATCCTTTTTTTTTTTTTTACAAAATCATATCCTAATACAATTTTTCTAATAAAAGAAATGCACCTAATCTATTTATTACATAACCAATGAATAAATAAATTACAACCCAAAAGATACAAACACCAAATTATTATTACAACCCTTTAATGAATAAAACCAAACATGACAATCACATTCATCCAATCCAAAACACATTAGGTCAAGGCTATGTTATGCACCAAAATATGTATCAAATACAACATCCAAGAACAACCATGAACTCCCTTTTTAACCTTAAAGTTTCGGCCAACATAAACCCAAACTTTAGGTTTAGACCAAACAAAACAATCAACCACTTGATGTTAATCTTTCAAGGTTTATTCTAAAGCATGTAAGATAAAACTTTGAAAGATAAGGGATTCATTCATCCATAACAAAACAGCCCCTAATGGGTTGAAAAAGTCCAACAAAACTAACTTTTCTTGGACTTTTGAAGCAAGTTTTCCACATAACCGGCTCTAGATGCCATTGTTGGGTTTTTACAAGTTTTAACAAAGATGTTTAACCATTTAAACAACAAAACGCAGCGGATATAAGGGGTTTAAAACTTGTTTTATATTCTGAAAATAAACATTTATATGTTCAAGAACACAAACCCAAGAACAAGGATCATATATATGTGAAAAGAAGTGCTATCAAAACCAACCATAGGATGTACATGAATACTACCTTTCTTGAACAAGGAAGTTAGATACGGATGAGAGGAGGAAGATGATGTTTCTTGAATGTCTAGTCTTCAAAAGAGAAGACCTCAAGCTTGTATACCCACAAGCTCTTGCAAAGCACCAAACTTGTTAGGAAGTTGACACCAAAGACCCTTCTTACAAAACCTCTAGGTCCGAAAATGGGAGAAGAGAAATGGAGAAGAAGGAGCTTGCATGTGTGAGAGAGAAAGTGTGTTGAGTGTCTTAGTTGAACAAGTAAATGTCTTGCATAAAAACAAGACAAAGGAATCCTAATGCAACCACCAAAGGGGCGGCCGAAATTGGGTTCAAAATGGGTTCCCTCCCATTTTGAAAAACACCCTTTTAATTCATTGTTAATCACTAATTAAGTTATATAATTAAACCAATTTTAATCTTATAACTTAAACACTCTTATATTTGATGTTATTTAACTTATTTAAATAACATTACAAATGATATCTCATGAACAAAATATCCATATAATTTGTTCTATCTCAAATGCAATAATTCAGAAAACCCATTTTCTAAATTGGTGTCAAAATTTATTTGCTTGATCATGTCAACAAATAAATATTTATCGGTGTTTGCTTAGCTTGTTATTGGGTATGACCCGACTTGGATCATAACGTACTAACCACATCAATCTTGTATGTGTCTTGGGCATATTAGATCCAACAGTAAGTTACATCAAATATCCAATCATTGATCTGTATAGAGTTTGGTCAACTGATTTTCCTTTCAGATCAGGTTCAATCTTGGTATTTACGTCAGCTGGAGTTCTGATGGATTGACAATCTTGCAGTTTAAATTTCTTCAAGGCTTTTTCAATGAATTTCTCCTAATTAATAAAAATTCCATCTACAGACTGCTTCACTTGAAGACCAACGAAAATGTTAATTTCTCCCATAGAATTCCTTTGGAAACGAGACTTCATGATTTCTTCAAATTCATACATAATTTTGGACTTGTTGAACCAAATATGATATCATCAACATACACTTGAACACATAAGAGATCATCAGCATCCTTCTTTATAAACAAAGTAGGATCAATTTTTCTTCGCGTTTATCCATGCTGGATTAAATGTAGTGATAATGTTTCATACCAAATTCTAGGGGCTTGATGTAGACCATACAATGCTTTACTAAGCTGGTACACACGATAAGGATATTCTGAATCTTCAAAACCTGGAGGTTGTTTGACATGCACATCATCAGTGATTGGTCCATATAAGAAAGCACCTTTAACGTCCATCTGATAACCTTGAATTGCATGTATGATGCATAAGCTAGGAAGACATGAATTGATTCAAGTCTTGCAACTGGAGCAAATACTTCATCATAATCTATTCTTTCTTCTTGGGTGTAACCTTGTGCAACGAGTCTTGCTTTGTTGCGAACAACAATTCCCCGATCGTCTGACTTGTTTCTGAACAACCATTTTATGCCAATGGCATTTTCTCCTTCAGGTAAATCCCCAAGCTTCCATACTTCCTGTTTGTGGAATTGCAATAACTCTTCTTGTATTGCCTCAATCTAACTTTTTTCCTTTAACTCTTCAGTGATGTTTTTAGGAACAATTTGAGAAAGAAAACATGAGTATAAGTAGAGGTTTGCTTGTTCTGATTGACTTCTCGTCGTTCTCTCATTCAATGGACTGATAATCTGAGACGTCGGATGGTTCTTGTGAATACGAGACGTAGTAATCTCATTTCCATGAACATTACCATCCAGATTAGATTGATTCAAGTTGGAAAGCTGATGCAATAAGTTTGAAGTATGTGGATTGAAATTAGGAACTTGAATCAATGAGTTGATAAAGTAATCAAGATTATCAATAACAACTACATCATCAGAAACCAATGACGTTTCGGACACAGGTTGTACAATTTCAGACCATCATTAGTAATAGGTTGTGAAACATAGGGATTTTCAGAAACGGGATGTTCTTGTGCTTGTTGAGAGTGAGATTGATCATGAGATTCAGAACGAAATATAGAATCTTTAAAATATGAAAAGAATGGATAATCTGGGCTAGAATCATCCATATCATCAGAATCAGAATCATCACTGAAAGATCCGAGATCTCCTCCTTGTTTCTTTTTCTCACATGGGGAGTTAAACATGTTAGAATTAAAAGAGTTATACGAATGATCTAAATCAAACAACCAAGCTGGACCATTTGCAACTGATGGAAAAGAGTTTTCAAGAAATTTAACATTAAAAGTTTCAAGAATAACATTCGTCCTAGAGTTATAAACTCTAAAGGCTTTTGAAACCGATGAGTATCCAATAAAAAATCCATCATCAGATTTTGCATCAAATTTTCCTAGCTAGGCACTTGAATTTAAAATAAAAACTGGACAACCAAAAGCTTTAAGAAAACCTATATTAGGTTTCCTGCCAAACATCAAATCATAAGGAGTTTTATGTTTATCTTTCACAAGGAATGTATGATTTTGTAGAAAGCATGCAGTGGATATGGCTTCATCCCAGAAAGTAATTGGAATCTTTGCATCTGCTAACATGGAACGTGTAGCCTCAATCAAAGTTTTGTTTTACATTTTAGCAACTCCATTTTGTTGTGGAGTTCTAAGAGCACTGAACTGATGAGCAATTCCTTTTTCTGCACAAAACATGTCAATATTAACAATTTTCACCTTTTATTCTAATTGATTTTCTACTTTAATAATGAATTCGTTTAACAATTCAGCAGTTTTAGATTTAGCATGCAAAAAGAAAACCTATGAAAATATTGTAAAGTCATCAATGATAACTAAACAATAATATTTCTTTCCAATACTCTGCACATTTGTTGGTCCGAATAGGTCCATGTGCAACATCTGGAGAGGCTTGGAATTTTAGTTTATCTGCTTGGGCTTATAAGACGCTCTATGTTGCTTTCCTTTTAAACATGTTGTGCAGTCATCTGTTGTAGCAAACTTCTTTGTTGGAAGACCTACTACATGATTTCCTGCTACAAGCTTGTTCATGTTCTTGAAATTGGAATGCCCGAGACGTCTATGCCATAACTGGCTTTCGACATTTGATGCTTGAGCAATTAGGCATGTTGTTTCTATAAATGGATCTACTTGAGACATATCTAACTTGTACACATCTCGATCTCATACAACTTTAACAACTACCCATTATTTTCTTATCTGAAAACCTGGCTTCAAAATATAACAAAAAGAATCATCAAACGAAACAGAGTAAGATTTGTCACAAATTTGGGAAACACTTCAAAGATTAAAGTTCAACTGTGAACAATAGTTGACTTTATCAAAACTAATAATCCCATTGGACACTGTTCCTTTGCCTGTTATTTTACCACCTACATCACCTCCGAATGCAACATGAGTACCATCTTTTAACATAAAATCTTAAAGAAAGGCATGGTTGCTTGTCATATGCCGGCTACACCCACTATCAACATACCATGTGTTAATAGGTCTTCTTGGGCGTACCTGCATTTCAAAGAGATTTAAGTTGGGTTATCAACCCAAGCCGATATGGCCTTGGGCTTGCAAAATTTATCAACAATGGTAAACTGTTTAAAATGAAGATTATTCAAATCAGGCTTCTTTTGCTGTTTAAATTTACCAATTCCATTTCTGACAAATTATTGATTATCTTTGATTTGCATAGTCCGTAAAGCATGGTAACATTTTTCAAGATCATTGTCAAGGTAATTCAAACCATCAGAAGAAATATATTTAGAAAAATTTTGATTACCAAACTTTGCATTGTTCATTCTCACAGATCGTGGAATGAATTGTCCTTGATTATAATTCTTTGTTTTCATAGCATAAGAATCATCACAATCAGAATCAATCCTTCGAAAAGATCTCAAGCCTAAGGAAGGTTGTTTTGTCAATCTTTGAAAACCAACACTTTGATTTCTTTGAAAATAGTGATTGACATATCCATTCCTTGGCATGTTTCTTCGAAAGTAGCAATTCTCAGTTTTGTGATTTCTTTCATCACAAATGGTACAATACTTGTTGAAATAACAATCAGCTATTGAATGGTTTTTTATATCACAAATATGATAGTACCTGTTAAAGAAATATTCATCAGTCTTATGATTGTTCATATCACATATTTCACAGTACCTTTGTTGAAATTTAAACAACTGCTGATTAACCTTAGATGTGGAAACCACATTTGATCCTTGTTTTGATTTTGGAGTTGCAAAGTTAATCTGTTGTTTTTGATTTGAGAGTTTGTTCTTTTGAAATTTGGGTTTTGACATTTGTTCATTAACACCATTCCTAGACACCTTAGATACAAATCTTTTGTTAACAACAAAGACTTTGGACCTGATTCTGTTTTTAGATCAGAGTTAGATTTGTTCTTTGAATTTGATTGGATTTCTGGAATTGTGTTCATATCAAAGGTACCCGCTGACACAAACTTCACTGGTTTAAACTGATTAGATTGATTTTTGTTCTGAGAGGATTTAGCTTTAGCATTTTTCCTTCTCCTTCTCTGGTTTCTTGATCTTAATGATCTCTGCTTGCTTTTTGATTGAACATCTTCAGTAGAAGACTTTTTTGCATTTTCTTTATCTTTTTGTTCTTTCTACCATTTGATGAAGTCTAGATTGTTTAATCCGTAAGAAAATGAATCTTTAGAAGTTACTTCATCTTGTTTTGCTTTCTCTTTATTCTTTGGGTTTTGTTTGTCATTCTTTACAATGACTTCTTCAACAACATACTCTTTGGGAACAAATATTTTCTTATTCTTTAGTTGTGGTTCGTAAGATTTAACTTTCACTAGATGACCATTCTTAATCTTTTCAGAATCTTGTTCCTCAAATATCTCAACATTAGTTTTCTGTTCATCTGTAAGGCCCCAATCCCGGGACGCTCATAGCTGGTCAATCATTGCACTCAAAGAATAAAACATACATTAACTTTACTAAATTATTGCAGTGGAATTCCTTTAAACAAACCATTTCATATATATATATAATTGTTTTACAAAATAATACATCGCTGACAGATTACAAAATACTACTCCTTGCATTACATTACAAAAACATTATAATTTAAACAACGGATGCCATCCAAAAATGCCAAGTAGTTGCCCCGTGCCATCCTCAGCAACATTACCTGCCAACTGGAAACACATAAAAGTCAGCATTGCTGAGTGAGTTCTAGTTTTTATAAAATAAATTACTTTTCTTTGGTTTAAAAACATTCTTTCTTTACTTTCACATGTGATCATGCATCATATGTACACATAGATAATAATTTATTATTATCTTTCATCGTCATTCGTCGAATCCCGTTCATTCATCATCGTACGTCATCTTTATCATTCGTTATCCTTCATTCCGTACATTTCATTCATTAACCTTCCTTCGTTTATTCCTTCCGGATCAATGTCATCAGCTATACCCCAAACGTAAGCACAAAGCAGGTACTGGGCGGAAGGTTATCAGACTTCCATTCATTGCGCACCAAGCCTGGCACCAGCACCGGGGTAAGCGACAAAGATCCAGGTCAATCTCATGGATTGAATCCCTTACGAGTCTTTTGTGACAACACCGTCACTCACCTCAACCTTTGGCATACAAGTCTTTTGTAACAACACCGTCACTCACCTCAACGTTTGGCATTCAAGTCTTTTGTGACAACACAGTCACTCACCTCAACCTTTGGCATATGAGTCTTTTGTGACAACACAGTCAGTCACCTCAACCTTTGGCATACAAGTCTTTTGTGACAACACAATCACTCACATCAACCTTTGGCATACAAGTCTTTTGTGACAACACAGTCACTAACCTCAACCTTTGACATACGAGTCTTTTGTGACAACACAGTCACTCACCTCAACCTTTGGCATACAAGTCTTTTGTGACAACATAGTCACTCACCTCAACCTTTGGCATACAAGTCTTTTATGACAACACAGTCACTCACCTCAGCCTTTGCTTGCAAGACTTTTCCATTCATTCATTAATGCATGCATTCATTCATTCCTTACGTTCCCTTTTTCATTATCTTCCGCTTTACGTTACATAATACTTTATATTTACTTTTCATAATCATACCACGTAAAGCCATGGAAAATAAACATACATAGTAAGGAACATAACATAAACATAACCATACTATACATAGCATCATCATCACATCACGTATGACATCATAAGGTCAACTTACATTACCCCAGGGTTTATCCCAAGTCAAAGCCTACACTTTAGATTTTCCCCAAAATTTCAGAAAATATTCTAAGGCATAGGCGCATGAGCATTATGCATGCGCATGGCATTCTAGGCGCATGGGAACACTTAGGCACGTGGGGAACTTTCAGGCGCATGGGCACTATTTGGGCACATGACCCAACACTTAGGCTCCTGGGCAAATTTCAGGTGCATGGGCACTATTTCAGGCGCATGGGCACTATGCAGGCGCATGAGTGCCTAGGCGCATGGGCAGTTTTGGGCGCATGGAACACTTAGTCAAATTCTGCCTATTCTTGGCGCATGGATACTTTTCTGGCGCATGGGTTTTGGGCACATGGGACAACACTTAAGCAAATTCAACCGTTGGACGCATTGGCAAAATCCAGGCGCATGGGCAACCAATACATACGAATTACATCATAATCAGCCCCAATTCATCAATTCATCATGTTCTAAGCTTAGTTCTAGCATTCTAAGCATCATAACATGAACATGGCATCATCATAACATCATAATTCATCCAAATCATAACCCACCCACATTCACGCATACACATACATACAGGTATAAAACCCACATTCATAAAAACATACATGTATTTCCAGCCCCAAAATCAGTTAAAACAAGTAAAAAGGGGGTTCTAGAACTCACCTTAGCAGCCCTCGAGTATGACTTCCTTCAACCCATTTGCAAATGAGTTCAAACACCTAAAACCCACCAAAACACACAACCCGAACACACAAACACACATAAGCATATAACCGAGGCATAGGCCGGCCAAGAACAACATAAAGCCAAGAATTCTTACCTTGAATTCAGTTTTCCTCTTCTTCTTCTTCAAAAACCCGAGAGCTCAGCTCTTTCTCTCTCTAAAATCTGGTTGAAGGGAAATATGCAGGAAGGTGTGGGCGGCCATCACCTTTTGCACCCACTTTTTATACTTTTTGTCCTTTTGACACATTTAGCCCCTCAACTTGGGTTAAATTGTGTTTCTTCCTTTTTTTCTGCACGTTTATACTTTCTTTCTCGTCTTTTAAAATTTTCCGGGTGTTACAAGTCCACCCCCCTTATATAGGTTTCGTCGTTATTCCTCAAACAAATGTCGGTAATGTTGTCTCATCTCTTCTTCAGTCTCCCACGTAGACTCAGATCCCTTCCTGTGCTTCCACTGTACACGCACAAGGGGACCCTCTTTATTCCTTAACCTTTTTCTCCTTGCGGTCAATGATTGCCACTGGTTGCTCCACATAATTGAGCCTTTCATCAACTTTAATATCCTCCAGTGGTACAACCATATCCTCGTCAGCTAAACACTTCCGCAGATGAGATACATGGAATGTCGGGTGAATTCCACTTAACTCATCGGGTAACACCAACCTATAGGCCACCTCTCCTACTCAAGCAATGATTCGGAAAGGCCCTATGTATCTCGGGCTTAACTTTCCCCGCTTCCCTAACCGAATGATACCTTTCCAAGGTGAGACCTTCAACATAACTCTATCACCCACCTGGAACTCAATCGGCCTACGTCTCTTGTCGGCATACGACTTCTGCCTATCTTTGGCTGCCTTCATAAAGGCTTTGATCTTTTCGAGCTTCTCAGTCGTAGCCTCAATCACCTCAATAATTCCCAACTCCTTCTGACCAATATCACCCCAACAAACGGGTGTTCTACACCTCCTACCATATAGCATCTCATAAGGGGGCATACCAATACTGGCATGATAACTATTATTATAAGAGAACTCAGCTAACGGTAAGTGGTCATCCCAACTTCCCCCAAAGTCAATGACAAATACCCGAAGCATATCTTCTAGCATCTGAATAGTCCTTTCCAACTGACCATCCGTCTGAGGATGATAAGCCATGCTAATATGTAACCTCGTCCCCATAGCATCATGGAATTTCTTCCAAAATTTAGATGTAAACCGGGTGTCGTGATCGGACACAATAGACACCAGCACCCCATGATGTGTTACAATCTCTTTGATGAATAGATCCTAATCTTTCAGAGGAGTACGTCTCGCGGATCTGTAGGAAGTGAGCACTCTTCGTCAAACAATCAACTATCACCCATACGGCATCATACCCTTTCACGGTACGCGGTAACTTCGTAATAAAGTCCATGGTGATATGCTCCCACTTCCACTCCGGTATATCCAACGGTTGAATCTTCCCGTACGGCTTCTGGTGCTCGGCCTTCACTTGCAAGCAAGTAAGACACTTACTCACATACTCAGCTAAATCGTGCTTCATACCCGGCCACCAATAATCTTTCTTCATATCTTGATACATCTTTGAAGCACCGGGATGAGTAGAGTATCGAGTCTTATGATCTTCATACATAATCTTCCCACATAGATCCCCATAACGAGGGATCCACATCCTTCTGAATCGGGTTCTACCACCAAGAGTGTTTTCGCCCAATTCCGCAACCATACCTCTCATCCTTTCGGAGTTAAGATGATCTTCTTTCGATGCCTCGTCTTGAAACTCCTTGACCTGCTTCATCACATTAGGGGTCATAATCAACTGATAAGCCTTCACCTGAATCAGCTCGGGTCTCTCCTTTCGGCTAAGGGCATCCGTCACTACGTTGGCCTTGCCCGGATGGTAATGGATCTCGCAATCATAATCCTTTATGAGCTCCAACCATCGCCTCTGCCTCATGTTCAGGTCCTTTTGCTCGTAGAAGTACTTCAAGCTCTTGTAATCCGTGAAGATTGTGCACTTCGTTCCGTATAGGTAGTACCTCCAAATCTTTAGTGCAAAGACCATAGCTACTAACTCCAAGTCGTGAGTAGGGTAATTCACCTCATGAACTTTCAACTGTCAGGATGCATAAGCTCTAACCTTCCCTCGCTGCATCAACACGCAACCCAACCCCGAGTAAGAAGCATCCGAATAGACCACTAAGTCCTCGCTTCCTTCGGGTAACGATAAAACTGGAGCTTTAGTCAACCTTGCCTTTAACTCCTCAAAAGCACTCTCTTGAGCTTGACCCCATACAAACTTCACATCCTTGAGGGTCAACTTAGTCAATGGAGAAGCTATCTTAGAGAAGTCTTGAATGAATCTCCTATAATATCCCGCCAACCCCAAGAAACTACGAATCTCGAATGGCGTCATTGGAGACTACCATTGCATCACTTATTCCACCTTTGTCGGGTCCACCATGATCCCCTCCGGATTCACTACATGACCCAAAAACTGAACTTCGCGCAACCAGAATGTGCACTTGGAGAACTTGGCATACAACTTCTCCTTTCTTAACGTCTCCAACACCTCTCGAATATGTCTGGCATGCTCCGCCTCACTCTTCAAATAAATCAGGATATCATCAATAAACACAATCACTGATTTATCTAACATCGGCCGACACACTCGATTCATCAGGTCCATAAAAGCAGCTGGTGCGTTGGTCAAACCAAAGGACATAACGAGAAACTCGTAGTGTCCATAACGCGTGCGAAAAGCTGTTTTAGGAATATCTTGTTCCTTCACTTTCAACTGATGGTAACCAGATCGAAGATCTATCCTTGAAAACCAACTGGCACCTTGGAGCTGATCAAACATATCATCAATCCTCGACAATGGGTACCGATTCTTCATCGTCAACTTGTTCAGCTCGTGGTAGTCTATGCACATCCTCATACTACCATCCTTCTTCCACGAACAAGACCGGAGCACCCCATGGAGAGATACTTGGTCTAATGAACCCCTTATCAAGCAATTCCTGCAGTTGCTCCATTAACTCCTTCATCTCGGGCGGAGCCAACCGATACGGTGCCTTAGCAATAGGTTGAGCACCGGGTATCAAGTCAATCTGGAACTCGATCTCACTATCCGGTGGCACACCTGGTATGTCTTCGGGAAACACATCTGGGAAGTCACACACAACCGGTACATCTGACAGTTGTGGTGTTGGCGTATCTACATCCTTCACATAGGCCAAGTAGGCACTACATCCATGCCTCATGCACTTTCCCACCACCGCCATCGAAATCACCTTCGGAATCATCGTAACTCGATCGCCGTAGATCGTCACCAAACTCCCGTCAGGCGCGGTCAGATTAATCATCTTCTTGCGACACATAATGCTTGCCTCGTAGTCCGCCAACCAATCCATTCCTAGGACTACATCAAACCCGCCTAAGGTCATCACAAACAGTCTATCAGGAAACTTATGACCTTCTAGTTCTACATCACAACCTTCTATCAGAACAACAATCTTGGTAGACTTATATATGGCAGTTTCTACATCGAATGGCTCATCAATACTTCTACTACTAACAGGCAACTTAGCATAGAAAGCAGCAGAAATAAAACTCCTACTAGCACCAAAATCAAATAACACAGAAGCAAGAGTTTGGTTTACTAGAAACGTACCTGACACAACATCGGGGTCCATCCTAGCCTCCTCCCTGGTCATCGTGAAAGCCCTAGCGCTAGCTTTCTGGCCTTCAGTCCCGGCTGTCTTCTTCACCCCGGAACTCTCAGCCCTTGGCTTCTTGCATTCCCTGATCATGTGGCCCTCCTCGCCACAGTTATAACACCTCATTACCCTGCAGTCCTTCGCCACGTGTCCTGTCCTCCCACACCGAAAACAGACATTGGATCTCAACCTACACTCTCCGGTGTGCTCTTTCCTACATTTGCCACACCTCTTCGACCCCGCACCGGGTGCGACCACACGTCGGTCATCCACCCTCGCAACTTTGTTGTTTGGAGCGGCCCCGCCACGTCCAAACCTCTTCCCATTCAAGTTCCGGCCACCACCTCCCTTCTTGCTCACCTCAGCCACCACCACTTCCCTTTCGTCGTACAGCCTTCCCGCCAGATCGACCACCGACCTGAATGTGCTCGGCCTGGCGGTGATCATATGCTTGCGGATATCCGCCGGCAAGCCCTGAATATACCTCTTGATTTTTTACGACAAAGGTGTCACCTGATCTGGCACCAATCGTGCCATCTCGTTGAATTTAGTGGTGTATTACTGATGCGTCATGGTTCCCGCCTCCAGCTGCAGGAACTCCTTCTCAACCTTGTCGAGCTCCCTATAAGGACAGAACTCCTCAATCACCAGTCTCTTCAACTCACTCCACCTCATCCTGCCAATTGCCCTACTACCCTCGGCCTGGACAATATTGTCCCACCAACACAGGGCCGAATCCATAAATGAGTGGGTGGCAAACTTCACCTTCTGATCTTCCCGGCACTCACTGATATCTAAAACAGCTTCCATCTCTCTCACCCACCGGTGAGCAGCAGCAGCAGTGCCATTCCCGTCAAAAGTTGGGCGCTTGCATCTTTGAAATGCCCCATAGTTACAGCCTCGTGCTGCCTCTGACACAGGCTCTTCTTCTTCTTCCTCATCAGCTGAGACAACCGTCTCAGTCTCCGGTTTCTCCCTTACTCCCGAGGACCTATTCCTCTCTTTCCTTTCTCCTTCTCGTACAACTTTGATCACTTCAGTCACCAAAGAAGGTAAGATCGTCTGCATGACCTGGTGAACCTCTTCCACCACCGCCTCCTTCACTGAGGCCCTTAAGTTAGCACTTTCATCACCACCCTCCGGATGAGGGGTCTCGGGCTCTTCATGAGCCACCTCTTCAGCCCTAGGCCTTCCTCTCGTTACCCGTGGTCCGACAACACGTCCACCATGAACTCCACCTCTAGAAGCCTTAGAAGATCTACCATCGGCCATCCTCTAACACGCTATAAGATTGAAACACTAACATGGTCATTCAAGGTAATGGCTCAGTTTATGTCAAGTATGGTAAGTCCCTAATTACAGTGGCCAGTTGTGATTAGCCACTTACTTTACTCTTCATACCCCAAGCATTTCCTATCCTGACTACATTAGTATCTAAATCTACTAAGAAGCACATAAATCACATAACATGTGTACATAATACCGGTTATCATCAAGAAAATACCTGATGGCACGTAGCTACTCGGACTGGCATCCCTTCCCTTTGTCCCATACTCAGTTTAAGTTTAGGTTTCTTTTGAAAATTTTAACCCGTTTCACTTACACTTTGGCTCTGATACCAACTTGTAAGGCCCCGATACCGGGATGCTCACAGCTGGTTAATCATTGCACTTAAAGCATAAAACATACATTAACTTTACTAAAATATTATAGCGGAATTCCTTTAAACAAACCATTTCATATATATATATATAATTGCTTTTGCAAAATAATACATCGTTGACAGATTACAAAATATTAGTCGTTGCATTACATCACAAAAACACTTTAATTTCTTTGAAAATAGTGATTGACATATCCATTCCTTGGCAAGTTTCTTCGAAAGTAGCAATTCTCAGTTTTGTGATTTCTTTCATCACAAATGGTACAATACTTGTTGAAATAACAATCAGCTATTAAATGGTTTTTTATATCACAAATATGACATTACCTGTTAATGAAATATTCATCAGTCTTATGATTGTATATATCACATATTTCACAGTACCTTTATTGAAATTTAAACAACTGTTGATTAACCTTAAATGTGGAAGCCATATTTGATCCTTGTTTTGATTTAGGAGTTGCAAAGTTAATCTGTTGTTTTTGATTTGAGAGTTTGTTCTATTGAAATTTGGGTTTTGACTTTTGTTCATTAACACCATTCCTAGACACCTTAGAAACAAATCTTTTGTTAACAACAAAAGACTTTGGACCTGATTCTGTTTTTAGATCATAGTTAGATTTGTTCTTTGAATTTGATTTGATTTCTGGAATTGTGTTCATATCAAAGGTGCCCGCTGACACAAACTTCACTGGTTTAAACTGATTAGATTGATTTTTGTTCTGAGAGGATTTAGCTTTAGCATTTTTCGTTCTCCTTCTCTAGTTTCTTGATCTTGATGATCTCTGCTTGCTTTGTGATTGAACATCTTCAGTAGAAGACTCTTTTGCATTTTCATTCTCGTTTTGTTCTTTCTGCCATTTGATGAAGTCTGGATTGTTTAATCCGAAAGAAAACGAATCTTTAAAAGTTACTTCATCTTGTTTTGCTTTCTCTTTATTCTTTGGGTTTTGTTTGTCATTCTTTACAATGACTTCTTCAACAACATACTCTTTGGGAACAAATATTTTCTTATTCTTTAGTCGTGGTTCGTAAGATTTAACTTTCACTAGATGACCATTCTTAATCTTTTCAGAATCTTGTTCCTCAAATATCTCAACATTAGTTTTCTGTTCATCTGTAAGGCCCCAATCCCGGGACGCTCACAGCTGGTCAATCATTGCACTCAAAGCATAAAACATACATTAACTTTACAAATTATTGCAGTGGAATTCCTTTAAACAAACCATTTCATATATATAATATAATTGCTTTTACAAAATAATACATCGTTAACAGATTACAAAAAACTACTCGTTGCATTACATAACAAAAACATTATAATTTAAACAACGGATGCCATCCAATAATGCCAAGTAGTTGCCCCGTGCCATCCTCAGGAACATTACCTGCCAACTGGAAACACATAAAAGTCAGCATTGCTGAGTGAGTTCTAGTTTTTATAAAATAAATTACTTTTCTTTGGTTTAAAACCATTCTTTCTTTACTTTCACATGTGATCATGCATCATACGTACACATAGATAGTAATTTATTATTATCTTTCATTTTCATTCGTTGACTCCCGTTCATTCATCATCCTACGGTATCTTTATCATTCGTTATCTTTCATTCCGTACATTTCATTCATTAACCTTCCTTCGTTCATTCCTTCCAGATCAATGTCATAAGCTATACCCCAAACGTAAGCACAAAGCGGGTGCTGGGCCGAAGGTTATCAGACTTCCATTCATTGCGCACCAAGCCTGGCACCAGCACCTGGGTAAGTGACAAAGTTCCGGGTCAATCTCATGGATTGAATCCCTTACGAGTCTTTTGTGACAACACCGTCACTCACCTCAACCTTTGGCATACAAGTCTTTTGAGACAACACCGTCACTCACCTCAACCTTTAGCATACAAGTCTTTTGTGACAACACAGTCACTCTCCTCAACCTTTGGCATACGAGTCTTTTGTGACAACACAGTCACTCACCTCAACCTTTGGCATACAAGTCTTTTGTGACAACACAGTCACTAACCTCAACCTTTGGCATACAAGTCTTTTGTGACAACACAATCACTCACCTCAACCTTTGACATACGAGTCTTTTATGACAACACAGTCACTCACCTCAACCTTTGGCATACAAGTCTTTTATGACAACACAATCACTCACCTCAACTTTTGGCATACAAGTCTTTTGTGACAACACAGTCACTCACCTCAACCTTTGCTTATAAGACTTTTCCATTCATTCATTAATGCATGCATTTATTCATTCCTTACGTTCCCTTTTTCATTATCTTCCACTTTACATTACATAATACTTTCCATTTACTTTTCATAATCATACCACCTAAAGCCACGGAAAATAAACATACATAGTAAGGAACATAACATAAACATAACCATACCATACATAGCATCATCATCACATCATGTATGACATCATAAGGTCAACTTACATTACCCCAGGGATCATCCCAAGTCAAAGGCCTTCTGGGCATAGGCGCATGAGCACTATGCAGGCGTATGGCCTTCTGGGCGCATGGGAACACTTAGGCGTGTGGGGAACTTTTAGGTGCATGGGCACTATTTGGGCGCATGACCCAACACTTAGGCTCCTGGGCGAATTTCTAGGCACATGGGCACTATGCAAGCGCATGAGTGACTAGGCGCATGGGCAGTTTTGGGCGCATGGAACACTTAGTCAAATTCAGCCTATTCTAGGTGCATGGATACTATTCGGGCGCATGGGTTTTGGGCGCATGGGACAACACTTAAGCAAATTCAATAGTTGGGCGCATGGGCAACCAATACATACGAATAACATCATAATCATCCCCAATTCATCAATTCATCGTGTTCTAAGCTTAGTTCTAGCATTCTAAGCATCATAACATGAACATGGCATCATCATAACATCATAAATCACCCAAATCATAACCCACCCACATTCACTCATACACATACATACGGGTATAAAACCCACATTCATAAAAACATACATAAATGCATTTCCAGCCCCAAAATCAGTTAAAACTAGTAAAAAGGGGGTTCTAGAACTCACCTTAGCAGCCCTCGAGTATGACTTCCTTCAACCCGTTTGCAAATGAGTTCAAACACCTAAAACCCACCAAAACACACTACCCGAACACACAAACACACATAAGCATATAACCGAGGCATAGGCCGGCAAAGAACAACATAAAGCCAAGAATTCTTACCTTGAATTCAGTTTTCCTCTTCTTCTTCTTCAAAAACCCAAGAGCTCAGCTCTTTCTCTCTCTAAAATCCGGTTGAAGTGAAATATGCAGGAAGGTGTGGGCGGCCATCACCTTTTGCACTACCTTTTTATACTTTTTGTCCATTTGACACATTTAGCCCCTCAACTTGGGTTAAATTATGTTTCTTCCTTTTTTCTGCACGTTTATACTTTCTTTCTCGTCTTTTAAAATTTTCCGGGTGTTACATCATCACTTTTAGAATTCTTTTTCTTATTTTATAAGGCTTTTAGCTTAGCTTTGTTTTTAGGTGAGTGATCATGTGTGTTAAAGTTTTCTGGTAAAGTTATAACTCCTGTCACCAAAATAGGTACGTTGGCATTGGCATTGGCTGGAATTGTGACTTTTGACTTTGACTTTTGTCTTTATTTGGTCTTGGTCTTGATTTATGATTCTTTTCTTGTTGGCCCCAAATTTTGGTCTAATGGGCCTACGTTTTTATAATGGGCCTGGTGTTTATATATTTATGTGACTATTGGGCTTGTCATTGTTTGAGGTCCTATGCATTGAGCCCAATCAAGGTTCTCCCTAAAATGTAAAACATGAAATTTCACCATAACCCAATTAACCTTACATCCATGGGCTTTGCCTAAAGCCTGTTAACACAACTTAAATTGGTTCTAAAAAATATAAAATATCCGAATCCTAGGGCATGTGATAGTTCGTTGGAACCGTTATTGTGCGAGGAATTTGAAAGCGTAAAAATTAGACGAAGCGCGGTTCGAGACGTGACGGAACACATGAGACTGGCCAAGGGCCCGGAGGCCTTTTTCCTCCTATTTTGCGGCCGCAAAGGGTTAAGGGGGGGTATTCCCCTTTGCCTTTCACTTTCACTTTCACAAATTTTAGAATTCCCTTGAAACCCTAGCCACCACCTTCTCAAAAATCCTCTCTTCTTCTCCACTTGGCCATCGAAAATTCTGAAATCACTTGTGCATCCATCGAGTTTTTTTTGGCAGTCAAGTCATCCAAGAATGTTAAACTCGGATAGAAACATTCGTCTTCAAAGCTGCGGTAAGCGAAATTCGTTTTTGATGAAGTCTAATGCTAGTTGCACTCTAAAATCGATGATACTCATCATCTATATTCAAAATATTCATCTAATGATCTCTCATTCTTGGTTTTTGGTGCTAGATCGTGAAGATCTAAGCGTTACGATTGTCGGGTTCGTCACTTGGTAAAAACCCTAATTCTTGGTCTTGTATGGTAATCGAATCTAAAAGATTGGGATGTAATCTTGGATGACCTGCCTTTAATCGAGATTTTGAACCTATAAAACATTTTGAAATAACTAGAATTGTTCCTTGAAAGAATTGATGGGTTAAACAAATCGAAACGATGAAACTATCACTTAAAGTTGCAACCGGGAGACTAAGAAACTAACAACTGTTTGGGACTGGAAAATTTTATAAAATAAGTAGTTAATTGATGTTCTTGACACTTGAAACTGGAAAAAATCATTTTTACATTTTTGGGTTGTTAACGGGTGCATATTGGAACTTGAGACACAAAGGAACGAAACTAACAATCTGGGCAGCTTGCTGTCAGAAAAATGGGTCATTTTGTTCGTGTAATAACTTTGTCGAAATACGCCCAATTGGGGCAAAATCTGGGTCTAAATTTAATCCCATGAGTTCTCTAACTAACCCAAGTGGTCTCGTGTCGTTTCGACATCGTTTGGTCCTCCAAACGTAGCAAACAAAACAGAAGGTCAAAACTGATGAATCTGGGCAGCAGATTAGTCTGTATTCCTCGTGTCATAACTTCCTCATATTTCGTCAAACAAACATGATTCTTTTCTGGAGTTTAATTTAAAGTCTCTTCTTTCAAATGATACCTTTTACGCAACGATTCGTTATCGTTTGGATCTCTTAACAGTCTATACAAGACTGATGCGCAATCAGTTATGCATGCTGAATTATCTTGTTAAAACTTAAAAGTAAGGATTGAAACTAAATAATCTAACTTAAGACAAGTTTTGCATATAATATTGATAAAAACTCTTTACAAAAGAATTAATTTAATTAGTGGGATGATGGAAAATCTTGATTAGCGTTAAGGGCTGGACTAAAAGGATTACACCCCTATTAGCCATCTATATTTGGTGATATATATTAATCTTTTTGTGTATTATATATTTTTTAGAGCTTACTCTGCGTGTTGTGGGATTTGAACTGCGACATTTCAAGGTGAGTTTCACGGCCCATTTGAATGTATTTTACTTGGGGGAAAAGCATGCTCATGGTTTTGGACTATGCCGTGTTTTAAGAATTATTTTCGAACATTGTATGTGGTTGGGTCATGGTTTGAGTCTAGGTATTCAGTCATGAGTGTGTACTGTGCTTGTGCTTGTGCTTGTTCTTGGACTTGTTGACTTGGAAGTCATGGAGAAGTATTGTTAGTACTAACGGGTTGACACCCCCACCCATGTTGTCGGTATACTAGTCGAGACCGACTTGGCCGGGGCTTGCCCTTGGGTGAATATAATCCGGATGTATGAACTTGGAATGGTCTTGGACTTGGGTTGTGCTAGAACTTATGTTGATATCTTGACTGCTATGTATCTCTTTCACATACAATTTTCTATACATATTATGCACGGCAAAATATTTGTATTTTTAAACCTGTGAACTCACCAACATATGTTTACTTTTTAGAGCATGTCTTTTTAGGTAATAAAGTCTAGTTGTTTGGCTGTGGACTTAGACGAGACCGCTCCTCTAGGAGCATTAGACATTTCAAGAGATTTTTGGGACATGTTATGATTTGTTTGGTTTTATGAATTGTAATTTTATTGGATTTGAAGTTGGTATTGTTTTGGTGATTGTGTTGGTTTGTTCCCATATGGGACTTTCGTTTACTTTTGCATTAATGGTATGGCGTTTTGGTATTGACTATACTTGACATGTGTTCCTATGTGTCGGGTGACGTCATGACCCATGTACGGAGAATACCTGTAGATATTCTCTTAAACCCGCAAAGTGTTATGACGATCCCGTCCGTCGCATTCTCGTGTTTCCGCTTTAGCGAGGGTGTAACAAAAGTGTTTGTGATAGATTCAAGCATGGCTCATGTGTAAAACCAAGACATGTTTTGTTTTTATCTTTTCTCTCACTTATCAACTGTTCTACAATTGTTTTAGAACTTTTAACTTTAGCTAAATCCACCTGTGTTGCAGCATGAGCTATTTTTTCTTCTACTAAATTTTTAGTCATCTCCTCAAGTTGTTTTTTAACAAGTTCAAGTTCTTTTAGAGTTTTATTCCACGAGATTTGTAGAAATAAGATATTTTCATTAGAGACTTTATGATAATTTTTTAGTTTGTTGTGCAATTCTTCTTTTGTTTAAGTTTGTCACAGATTTTAAATGAATATGTTTTGTAATGCTCAACTTGATCAAAACATTCTTTTGTACACATTTTCTCTCTGACTTCAACAAGAATTTCAGGATAACTGGAAGAAGAAGTCTTAGAGTCAAATGATAGATACTCAACCTTTGGTTGTTTTGACTAAGCCATGAGTGCAATTTCTTCTAAATCCTCTTTTGGGTCAGATTTGTCACTCCAATCTTAATCTTCATCATCATTTTCAGAATCACCATCTGCCTTAGGATTATTTTCTTCAGACCAGTCTTTATTTTGAACATCAGTAACAAGAGCTATACTAGATGTTAGATCTATTGTGAATTGTAAGCACTCCAGTCATAGCCATCTTTGATGCTAACAACAAGAGCTTTCTTTGGCTCTTCAGATGATTTTGATTTATCTTTAAGTTCTCACATGGGAAGACCTTGATAAGGCTTTTGGAAGGTTTTCTGAGATTGCTGTTGGTACCTTTGACTGCTAGAACCTGCTTGACCATTTCCACCTTGATTTCTAGGAGCTTTACATTCTATTGAGAAATGACCATAACTATTGCAGTTGAAACACCTTGACTTTGATTTGCCAAATCCAACCGTTTTGTTCGCATTGGGTTTGTAATTCATGTTAACATATGAGTGTTTCTGTGTTCTGTAAGAAATCATTACCATCTGCCAATTCAAATCCATCTCTTCCACATCATCAGGATCCATCTCAAACAAATCCTGCAAAACAAGATCTAACTGGGTTACATGACTACCTTGATAAGCATGAAAACTTGCCATGAAACTAGTAAAAGCAGATTTTGACTCATCATCTATTAACAGGATATTAATAACATCTTTAACTTTGCTGGTTTTAACAGAGTTAGAAGATGAAGTCTTAGTTTGAGGTTTAGGAGTTTGAGTTTTAGGAGGAGACTGAGGTTGAGTTGCATAAACATGAGCACTTATGTAAGAAGAATCTTTGAAGAAACTAGCTCCAACGAACAAATCACCCTCGTCTTGTGTAGAATTATCATCTTTTGGCAGAAAAGCATTCTCCACTATGTTAGCTGGAGAAGCAACATACTTATACTGAAACATTGATGCAGCTCTATCATTGTTTCTGGAGCTCTCATCAATTAAAAATCATTCAATTTGGCAATCAAAAGATCCAGATCCATCGGAAACTTTTCTGTATGTTTCAACAGAGTGACTGTCTGTTTCTGTAAGGCCCCGTTCCCGAGACGCTTATGGTGGGTCAATCATCACATAATACATTTAAAACACATCATTTGTAGTGGAATTAAAACTTTTCATTCATGATTAAAATCAGATTAATACATCAAATCATTTATTTACATCTCAAAATTTTGTTAACACAATAATCATTCCCAAAAATGTGGATGCCAGAAGCAAATCATTCCCAGTGGCTTATGCATCTATGCCTGCACCTCCTCAGCATCAAACGATTATGATCGGTTCAAAAGGATTGAATCTGTGATGATATTTTGATGCAATGATCAATTCAAACACAAAGTAAACAACAAATGCAAATACATCAAAAAATTCATAGATTTCATTGATAGCAAATGCATAGGATACAATGTGTAAGGATTACAGCTCGTTCAACTGACTCTAACTGTTTCTTAGATCTCTCTTATCTAGATGTCTAGATTCTCTATTCTTCCCTGCACATACATAAAATATCCTATTTATACTATCAAGAAACAAAGGAACATGTATTTACAAATAAGTCCCTATACAATGACAAAAAACAACATAAAGACAAAATGTTAATCTTTCAAGAAGTCTAACAATACCCCCCCTAAGATTACATTGTCTTCAGTCTTCAAAATAATCTTCTGGTTCTTCCTTTATCTTGAACATCGGCTCCTCTTTTTATATTTCTTGTTCCTTTAATGTTTTAGCAATTGCTGATTTGAATTTACCTGTAAGAATTCTTTATTCAGGCTTTGACGCGTTCATCTTTATCTACATCTTGTTCATAATTTCCAGAGTCTGTTTAGATAATCTTCTAATGTCAACATTAGCATAAAATTCAAGAGGTTTGAGATAATCCTTTGAGTAAATCTCCAAACCTCCTTTGCTTGATATCCACATAAACTCAATTGACTTGATATCCTTCTTTACACTTTGCATAGGCTAATGCTTTCCTTAAAGTATTCTTTCGATCGCTGGAACCATAACCTTGATAATCGACATAAAGTATCTGCGATCATTCTCTGCCACTTTAGGTGATACCCGATCAAACTTCTGAATTGACAAAAATGAGATGTAACTTGGATATACAAGTTTTAATTCAAACACACTAAACAATGAAATCATATCAAGATCCTAATCATTAAAATTCTGAACCGACTTCAACTGAAATGTGTCAAGATTATAAAACCATCTCAAGATCGGTTTTGTTGTTTGCGTTCCATTGATTACCTTTAGGCCAGGATTAGTAACCTTCTCAAAGTATTGGTCACTATATGCATCTAAGAACTTTTCTTCTTCTTCACCTTTTTCACCACTTTTTCTCTTACTTCTCAATGACTTAAAGTATTCCTTATCTTCTTGATCACATCTCGTTTTGAGAAATGATTCCATCCTTGACATACCTCGATTCAACAGTTTAACAAAATTTTCACCTCTATTTGCCTTTGATGGATTGATCAACTTCAACTTGTTTAATTCTTTTAGATCTTCCACCGGAAGAGCAATAATGCTAGTGTAAAAGTAATACACATCGCAAATAGCATTTACGCACTTAATCAAAAATTAATCAAATACATCATCATACTTCCATGCCATGATCTTCACATTCTTGGTATTATCAAGAAAATCATTGCATTTAGCAGTTCAGAGATTGATTGTCCTTTCTGTAGAACATTCCTTACAATATCACCTATAGTTCTTGCTTTGTTCCATTTGCTTTTGTTCAACAGATACTTCATAAGCTTGCTTTTCTTCAGGAAACATTTTCATCAATTCTTTCCTACTTTCGTGTTCATTCCTTTTTAATGCCATTGACTTGATCTCTTGTGGTTTTAAAATTCTTGTTCTTTTAGTGATCTCCAAATATTGTGGATTGTCCATATCAAGCACGATCATTCTATTGTTTTGTTTTTCAGTCTCTTGGAAACTTTTCACCAAATTCCTCAATGATTCGGCTTGTAATCTGTTCAGCATCTTCCTCGGATAGTTTCTCGATTGCAGCCATAATCTGAGCTCAATTGTGTTCATGTTATCAGGGCCAGGATGATGTAACTCCGATGTTGAAAGTTCCTCAATATTAATACTTTCATGTAGAGGATTCCATTCACCATGTTCAATAATATTCTCATCTGGATCCACAGGAGCAATTGACTCAACTGTGACACACTTCTCATATTCTTCATTTATTTGTGACACTGTGAGTCCATCCAAGAATACCCTGTTATACTTTCTCTTTATCAAGTAATTATATCTCTCATCAACATCCACAGGTAATCTTCAGATACAGTTTCAAATGGAGAATAACTTGCATCAACTATATCTTCATCTTCTAATACCTCGTCATACCATGCGTCAGAGAAATCTGGTTCTAAATCATTTAAGGCACTGATTATCTCTTGCACTTCTGTTTCTTCACTATCATGACTTAAAGTTTCAGATGCAATCTGTTGGGTTCTTACAAGTTTTAACAAAGATGTTTAACCATTTAGACAACAAAACGCAGCGGATATAGAGAGTTAAAACCCTTTTTATATTCTGAAAATAAACCATTTATATGTTCAAGAAAACAAACCCAAGAACAAGGATCATATATATGTGAAAAGAAATGCTATCAAAACCAAAAACAACAACCAAAGGATGTTCTAAAACTACCTTTCAGGAACAAGGAAGTTAGATATGGATGAGAGGAAGGAGATGATGCTTCTTGAACATTTAGTCTTCAAATGAGAAGACCTCAAGCTTGTATACCCACAAGCTCTTGCAAAACACCAAACTAGTTAGGAAGTTAACACCCAAAACCTTCTTCAAAGAACTCTAGATCCGAAAATAGGAGAAGAGCAAAAATGGAGAATAAGAAATTCTTGCATGTGTGAGAGAGAAAGTGTGGTTGAGTGTTGTAATGAATTGTGCTTATTTCTTGTGTTTTTATCAAGACAAGGAATCCCAAGGCAATGCCAAGGGCGGTCGAGAATTTTTAAAAAGGTTTCCCACCCTTTTTAAATTTTTAACACACATTACTTTGTTATAAGTTAATAAAATTAAACCCCCTTTTTAACTTTATAACTTAACCACACTTTTATTTGTTGTTATTTAACCTATTTAAATAACTATACAAATAATATCTCATGAACAAAATATCCATATAATTTGTTCTATTTCAAATGCAATGATTTAGAAAACCTATTTTCTAAATTGGTGTCAATATTTATTTGCTTGATCATATCAACAAATAAATATTTATCGGTGTTTGCCTAGCTTGTTATTGGATATGACCCGACTTGGATCATAACGTACTAACCACATCAATCTTGTATGTGTCTTGGGCATATAAGATCCAACACAATCTTCTGAATTTTAGATGACGGTTCAGCTAAAACTGATACATCAATATCATCTATCTTTCTTTTGCCTTTATCCACCTCAGTTATCTTTTCAATACCAATCGGATTTAATCTTTCTTTTTCCTTTATCCACTTCAGATATCTTTTCAATATCAATCGGATTTACTTTAGCCACAATCATTACTTTAGGGGATGGAGATTTCAATCTTTCCTTCATACTTTCAAATTCTTCTTTCAATAACTCATTACTTTTGATAGGATCAAAATGGATCGATCTGTGATGATATTGTGATGCAATTGAATCAAAACACACAAGTAATTATATCAATGCAAACATATCAGAAAAATTCATAGTTTTTCATTGATAGAAAGCATAGAAATACAAGTGTAGAGAAAACACTTACACTTCATTCCACTGATTCTAACGTGCGCTAGTCTAGTCCTTGTGCTTTGTGCTTACCTGCACAATACATAATCTATGCTATTTATACTATCAAAGAAAACAAAAAGGAACATATATTTACAAATAAGTCCCTAAACTAAGACAAAACTATTAATAAAGACAATAAAGACTAAATGTTAATCTTCAAGAGGCTTCTACAACTTTCTTTTAACTTCTTAAATTTTTCTTCTATAAGATCATAATCTATGAGCATCACTTCAAGTTTTGTAAATTTGCTTCTTTATCTTTTTCAAGATCAGCAATCATTAAATCTTTCTTCAACAGTTCCTCTTTCAATTTTTCATTTTCTTCCTTCAGCTTCTCAATTTGCTTAAGCTGATTGGAGTTTTCTTCATTCAATGAATCAATTATCGGCTGAGTATTTACTTCCTCAGTCAGAACTATGTCGTGTTCACTTAACCTTTTTGTTGTACATCAGTTTCAACATTTTCTTCAATCATTTCTAAAATCACATCAATATCTTGAATTTCTTTATTCGCACCTTCAACTTGTTCAACTTCAGGAACAACATCTTCATATACTTCTTCTATGACATTTCCTTCATTTCCATCATGATTGTCATCATCACTATCATCATCAGTTGAACTATAACTTTCATCATCAACATCTTCATCATCATTTTCATCATTTTCATCATTATCTTCATCATTATCACCAGATAGATCTTGAGGATCTTCTTTAATTAGATCATTTGGATCTACTGGTTCATCCACATCTAATGAAAATGATCTTCATTTATATCTACCTCATCTCTAGCCACAGCGCTCATATAATCAAACATAGATACATTTTGAGCACCAGTAATCATTGTAAGTACTCAAGAATTCCAAATAAGTGAAATTTATAATAATTGTGTTGGACCAAAAGAACCAATGAGCCTGATCAGAAAAACCTTTAAGTCCCACAGACATTACAACAACTGAAGTAGTCTGCAACAGCTGAAGACATCAACTGATAACAAGGTCTGAAGACAAAGTCTGAAGTTAAAGAACTGAAGACAAAGTCTGAAGACAAAAGCTGAAGACAAAGACTGAAGACCAAGTTTCAGATGTTGTCACAACAGCTGAAGAAGACCTCTTCAGTAGTTGTGATGGTTTCCTTTCAGTAGTTATATTTTCCTTTCAGTTCTTTTGTAATCAGTAGTTTTATGTTTCTTGTAATCAGTACTTGTAGTTTCAGTAGTTTTAGTTTCATCTTGTACTTAGCATACTCTGAGATGTTCTCAGTTGTTGTGAACATTCTCAGTAGTTTGCTTACTTTCAGTTGTTTGTAATAATTCTGTTAAATGTCACTATCAAGTGACATCAGCAGACGTCACATTCCTTTATATAAGGAATGTTGACCTAATTGTAACCTGCGAAGCTTAGCGGCGATATACCGAAGCATTTGTGCATGAATGATATTATCCCTTTTGCAGAAAACCCTCTTTCTCTATAACCGTGTACTGTTCCATTGAATATCTATTGTGTTCTTGCTATATTTGTCTAATTCTTGTTCTAATTCCGCTGCGATTCAACTCTAATTGATCAAACTTAGATCACTGATCCTGTCAAATGGTATCAGAGCAGGTTAATCATTGATCGGTTTAACAATTGATCATTGAAACTGCTATTTCGATATCTAAAGTTTGATCGAATTAGCATATTTGCAAGAATTGGTTATAGAGATTGATCTTCTGCTGCTTCTGGTTATTCAATTTGAGTTTCTTCTTGGTTCATATTGAGTTTGTTGTGTTTTTGTGCTAAATCTGTTGAAACTTGATTGAATTGGTTTGAATCTGAGAATGACTACTCCATCTAATGACCCTCACAATACTGGCTCCTCAACCAAGCCTCCGATGCTGGTTAGGAGTGAGTATAACATATGGCAACGAAGAATGCTCCATCACCTGTCTGTTAACAGTTCAGGTTGTTGGACATCTGTGGTTCACGGTCCACACAAGCCTATGGTGAACAATCCGGAGACCAACCAAATGGTTCCGAAGAAGAAGGAGCAATACTCAGATGAAGATCGTAAACTGTTTGAGATTGATGCTAAAGCCCATGGAATTCTGGCCATGGCACTGCCTAATGAAATCTATTCTGGGCTTATGCATCATGAAACTGCTCATGACCTCTGGAATGCTTTGAAGGAACAATTCGGAGGAACTGATGAGGTCTTAGCAAACAACAGAGAAATCCTCGCCCAACAATATGAGACATTCTCTCATAGGAAGGGTGAGACACTGACTCAACAGTTTGAGCGTTTCTCCTGCTTGATCTCTGAGCTGAAAATGGTCAAGCATGAGTATACTAACAGCCAGATGAACAACAGATTCCTCAGATCACTGCCTGAGAGATGGGACACATACACCATTGTCCTACGCTCCAGTGCAAATCTGGATAGCCTATCTCTCACCCAACTCCATGGGAAACTGCTTACATTTGAAAGAGAGATAGAGCAGAAAAGGAAACTGGCATCATCAGGAAAGCTCACTGATGACTTTGTACCAGGGAACACTGCCTTGGTCGGTCATGAGTCAGAATATGCTGGATCAGAAAGCCATTATGATGAGCATATAGATTTCTCTTCAAACAGTTCTGATCATGCATTTGTTGGTGTTGACAGTCATTCTGGGTGTAATAGTGATAATTTATGCTTTATCATGGATGATTTGATGGGTATTGCTGATGATGATTTAGAAGAGATGGATATTTTGAGCCAAATGGCCTTGATCAATATCAGATCTCAAAAGTTCTACAAGAGAACTGGTAGGAAATTTCCAGGACTCTCTGGCAAAACCAAAGTTGGTTTTGACAAGAGTAAGTTGAGGTGTCACAAATGCCACAGGCTTGGGCACTTTGCAAGAGAGTGTAGATCAACTGGATCTAACTCCTCTGCACCCTTTGTGACCTTTCCAAGCAATAGTTCACAAAACAAAGGGCAACATCCTGCTAGTTCTGGTCATCACTCACAACCTCAATCTCCTGCATATTTTGTCCCTCAGGGTCCAATGCCATATCCATATCCCTGCTATTACATGCCACAGCCAAATCCAGTTCAAGTTCCTATAGCACAACAACCTCAAGCCCTACCTGAGCCTCAACCATCTCCATCACAATCTCAACCTCATCACAGCTTCTTCACACCAGGAGTTGTTGACTGGAGCAGCTTACCAGATGATCTTTCTGGTTTCAATGAGCAATTATTTGCTGGTGCTGGTCAACATGGTGGTGAACATCCTTTTGGGAATCTTGCTCTCATGGCCCTGGAGTCTACTGAGGGTTCCTGCTCCAATGCATCATCTTCACAGGTAACCCAGGTATCTTCTGAGGCTAAAGCCAAGTTATGTTCTGAATCATGCATAGCTGCCTTTGTCTCTATTAGAGAGGCAAATGTAGCTTTAATCAATCAAAATCTTGAGCTTGAGAAAACTATTTCCAAAAGAAAAGCTGAGTATGAGTCTGCTCTTAATGACAAAGATGATGAGATTTACAAGCTTAAATGCCAACTTAATGATGAAAAGGCTAAGGTAGAGGTCATACTTGAGAACCACAGAAGTCTCAAAGAGACACTTGCAGCTACCCAAGTTGAGTGTGACCGCTGGGTAACATCCTGCAAGGGATTTGAAATGCTTCTCAGCAAGCAAACAGCTTCAAATGTGAAGTTTGGAATAGGTTACAATCATACTGCACCACCTACTGATTTTACTTCAAAATCAATAGTAAAATCTGAAGGTGAAAGTAATTTCCAAACCACATCATCATGTGATTCATCCTCAAATGATAATACAAAATTAGAGGATGAAGTCAGTGTTAAGATCTCAGCAAATCAATTGCCTGATGGTTTAAATGCTGATAAACACATGAAGCTGAGCAATTCAGATGTTGTCCCTCAAAGTACTCCAAGTACTGAAGGGCAAGTCACAACATCTGAAAAGCATTTCAAATCTGCTGAAATAAAAGGATTAACAACTGCTGAGGAATCTATCATACGGTCTTTCAGGACGGATAGAGAACAGCTGAAGAACAAGTCTTCAGTTGTTACCGATCCTTCAGTACTTAACACAAGTACTGAAAGGAGGAAAGTACTGAAGATCACACCTTCAGTAGTTTCCACTTCAGCAGTTGATCAATCCAAGATGAAGAATAAGCCATGTGAAATATGTGGTAAATTCAATCATCTATCTGATGAATGCTGGTACAAAAAGGGTTCCAAACTCAACAGAGATAAGCTCATTAAAGAAGAGATTAATAAAATGAAAAATGAGTTTGAGACCAAGTTTGTACCACAGTCATCTCAAACTGATAAACCCAAGGCCTCACCAAAATCCAAAAAGAAGGATGGGGTTTATCAGAAAACAGCTGATAGTGTTCCTCATGATAAACATCAGACTAAGTCTGTGAATTTCAAGAAGGAGGAAATGGTGGGTCACAGGAACTCATCAAAAACAAGTACTGATGTGTCAAATGAGCTGAAGGCTTTAGCAACAAATCAGACACAACTTGTTATGATGGTTCAGCATTTGTTGGGGAGAGTTAACCAACTAGATGCACCTGTGATCAAACCACTGAAAAGGAAATCCAAGCCCAAATCTAAGAAATCCATTTCAGCACCATCTCCACCTTCATCAGCTGTTAATCATGAGAAACAAGTTATGGTTAAATCTGTTGATGAAAACAGACCCAAAACCAAAAAGGTTTGGGTCTCTAAAGCTAACTAGTTTCTTATGATAAATGCAGGGTTCTTCAGCATGCCAAAGAAGCATCTGGTATGTAGACAGTGGAGGATCTATGCATATGACTGGGAGCAGTTCTCTTCTTAATGACTACTCTCAAGGAAAGAAGGGATTTGTCTCATTTGGAAATGATGCTAAGGGTTACATCATCGGGAAAGGATTTGTGTCAAATGGAGAAATCAGATTTGATGATGTTAACCATGTGGAGAATCTCAAGTATAATCTACTGAGTGTCAGTCAGATGTGTGATAAAGGGCATGTTGCACTTTTCACAAGCCAGAACTGCCGGATTCTGTCTTCCAAAGTTCTGAGGCTGATTGACAAGGTATTGGATGAACATACTCTCCTGAAGGCCAACAGGATAGGAAGAGTATATGCCTTGGATTTGTCAAAGAAGATTGATTTAAAAGGTCATCCTTGCCTGTTCTCCAAGGCCTCTCCTCAGGAATCTAAACTGTGGCATAGAAGGCTGGGTCATGTTAATCTCAAAAACATGAATCAGCTGATCCACAATAGTTTAGTGAGAGGTCTACCAATAAAGGAGTTCCACTGTGATGAAACCTGCACTGCTTGTTTAAAAGGAAAACAACACAAAGTTTCATTCCCTCCTATAGAAGAACCAAAGTCCACTGCCTGCTTGCAATTACTGCACATGGATCTCTTTGGTCCTGTGAGAGTAATGAGCATGGCAAAGAAGAAATACTGTCTGGTAATTGTGGATGATTACTCCAGATTTGTATGGACCTTCTTCTTGCATTCAAAGGATGAGGCTGCTCAGACAATTATTAACTTTGTGTTGTATGTTGAGAAGCAGTATTCCCTATCAGTCAAGTGTATAAGAAGTGATAATGGAACTGAATTTAGAAACCATACACTTGATGATTTCTACCTTTCAAAAGGAATCAAGAGGCAGTATAGCATCCCAAGGACTCCAGAACAAAATGGAGTAGTGGAGAGAAAGAACAGGACCCTAATTGAAGCTGCAAGGTCCATGTTGGCTGACTCTGGTTTGCCACTGACCTTTTGGGCTGAAGCTGTCAACACAGCATGCTATGTGCAAAATAGAGCTTTAGTGAATCAGAGGTTGATGAAGACTCCTTATGAAGTTCTACATCATTTGGCTCCTCTAATTTCATTCTTCAGAGCATTTGGGTGTCCTTGTTACATTCTCAACACAAAGGATCAACTCCAAAAGTTTGATTCTAAGGTGGATGCAGGGTATTTTGTTGGGTATTCATCCACTTGCAAGGCTTACAGAGTGTTCAACTGCAGAACAAAGATGGTTGAAGAAACCTTGCATGTGAAGTTCAATGAATCTCCTAAGGACAAAATCCCACAAAACCCTGTGGAGTTGTTTGATCTGGACATACTGCAATATGTTCCTTATCAGCCTCCAGCTGTTGCAGATCATGTGAATTCATCACCTTCTGCAGCTAGTCATCCATCTGGTGGTACTGATGTTGATGATGATCCCAGTACTCACCTATTCAAGTTTAGTGATCAACTGCCTGAGTCTACTAAACTTGATGTTCCTGTAGCTTCAGTAGCACCATCCACAACAAATGCTGATGAGATTTCTGAATCCTCTACTTCATTTGACTTGCCATCTAATACTTGGTTTCAAGAATCTGGATCAACATCTGTTGCTGCTGAGCGTGCTACAAACACTTGCACAGATCTCATAGTGTACCAAGAGCTGAAGAATCACCCAATGTCTCAAATCATTGGTGATATCAATGCTGGTGTCTCAACTAGAAGTCAATTGTCCAACTTCTGCTTCTATGCTCTCTTCATCAGTCAGCAAGAGCCAAAGAACTATCATATTGCATTAAGAGACAATGGATGGGTTGATGCCATGCAGCTTGAGCTTCTTCAGTTCAAAAAGCAGCAAGTGTGGGAACTGGTTCCTCTACCCCCAGGTAAGTGTGCAATAGGCACTAAATGGGTGTTTAGGAATAAAACAGATGAAAATGGGCAAATTGTCAAGAACAAGGCCAGACTGGTTGTCCAGGGGTTTTCACAAGAAGAAGGTATTGATTATGATGAAACCTTTGCCCCTGTAGCCAGACTGGAGGCAATTAGATTGTTCTTAGCCTATGCTGCATTCCACAATCTTAAAGTTTTTCAAATGGATGTCAAAAGTGCATTTTTATATGGTAAAATAAAAGAAGAGGTTTATGTGTGTCAACCACCAGGTTTTGAGGATAATAAACATCCTGATTGGGTGTATAAACTTGATAAGGCTCTTTATGGGTTGAAACAAGCTCCTAGAGCCTGGTATGAAACACTGTCAAATTTTCTTCTTCAGAATAATTTCACTAGAGGCTCCATAGATAAAACTTTGTTCATTAAGAAAGTGGGTCAGCATAAGCTCCTTGTTCAAATTTATGTTGATGATATTATTTTTGCATCCTCTGATCCACAGTTGTGTGATGCATTTACAAAGTTGATGCAACAAAAATTCGAAATGAGTGCCATGGGAGAATTACAGTTCTTTCTAGGTTTGCAAATCAAACAAAAGGCTGATGGAACTTTCATTCATCAGTCAAAATACACAAAGAGTCTTTTGGAAAAGTTTGATTTACAAAACTGTAAGCCCTGTTCTACTCCCATGTGCAGCACCACACAACTGGATGCAGATCAGAAAGGTAAAGCTGTTGATGAAACACTTTACAGATGTATGATTGGGTCCTTGATGTACTTAACAGCTTCTAGACCAGATATTATGTTTGCAACTTGTGTTTGTGCTAGATTTCAGGCTGCTCCTAAAGAGTCTCATTTGATTGCAGTCAAGAGGATCTTTAGATATCTGCAAGGTACTCAATCTCTAGGTCTTTGGTATTCCACTGGGCACTCTTGCAAATTAGTTGCTTTTTCTGATAGTGACTATGCAGGGTGTAAATTAACTAGAAAATCAACTTCTGGTGGATGTCAATTCCTAGGCAACTGTTTGGTTTCTTGGCAGAGTAAGAAACAAACATCTGTTGCTACATCCACTGCTGAAGCCGAGTACATTGCTGCTGCAAGTTGTACATCTCAGGTACTCTGGCTTCAGAATCAATTATTGGATTATGGCATTACAGAGACTAAGACTCCATTACTAATGGATAGTGCTTCAGCTCTTTGTATTGTCAAGAATCCAGTCCAGCACTCTAGGACCAAACATATTGAGATCAGACACCATTTTATTAGGGATTGTTTTGAAAAAGGTCTGATTGATCCAAAGTTTGTTCCTAGTGCTGATGAGCTTGCAGACATATTTACTAAGCCTTTGGACAGTTCAACTTTCCAAAACCTAGTGTTAAGGCTTGGTATGCTGCAGCTAGAATAAGTGACAACTACTGATGATCTCAGTCAACAAGTACTGATGAGCATTCGTATACTATTGTCACAAATAAGTACTGATAAGTTCTTTTATCCTCAGTAGTTTTCATAACTACTGAAGACTAAATTACTTAAAAGTACTGAAGTACTCTATCTGTTGAAAAGAACTGATGTGGTTACAACTACTGATGTAGTTACAACTACTGATGTCAGTATAACAGATAAGTACTGATGACCAATGAAACGTCTGAAAATCAGACAAAAAGTCTGATAAGTGTTGAGGTCAGAATGAAACAGCTGATGAGCTAAGAATTGACGACAACAGCTGATGAGAAACTTTTCTCTTCAGTTGTTTCTACAACTGCTGTTTCACTTCATACAACTGAAGCCAAAACCATGTCTTCAGTAGTTTTACAACTACTGATGACTAACACCAAATCTTCAGTTGTTTACAACACCTGAAGCCAAAACCATGTCTTCAGTAGTTTCACAACTACTGATGACTAATACCAAGTCTTCAGTTGTTACAACTTCTGAAAGTTAAAACCAGGTCTTCAGTTGTTTTCAAACAACTGATGACAGCACCAACACTTTCAGTCGTTTTATATCAGCCTTTTCTTACCCTATAAATACCTAAACCTACTTTCAAACGTTTCATTAGCCGTTTTATGTCCTTCACTCTCTCAACAATGGCGACCATGAAACTCAAACCCAGACACAACTGTGTTGCCTACCTCTCGAAATCGGCCTTTTGGAACAAATTTGATAATGCCATCGATCTTATGGTAGATTCCCAGTACCGAACCGCTTTTCTTCTGAATCCTACCATATACCCCGATTCCCTAAGCCAATTCTGGACCAACGTCTCTGTGCAAACTGGTGAGAATGATAGCCAAATCACTCTCCAGTCGTTGGTTAACCAGAAACAGGTGGTCATCACTCCAGACATCATTCGACAAACCCTAAATCTACATGATGCCACCTGTGTCACAGAATACCCGAAAGGCACAACTGATATGTCTTTCATCAATAACGGGTATGAAGGAGACTTAAGTGCTACCACCATTCTGAAGAAGCACTTCCATGATGCTGAACGTCTTATATTCCACATGGTGAATGTCTGCCTTGCATCAAAAACCTCCTCATGGGATCAGATGTCCTCCCGATGGCAACAGGTATTATACTCTATCTTTGAACGACAAAATCTAAATTTTTCTGAGATAGTTTTCATGGAACTAAAGGATCTGGCTTTGAAACCTGTGGCAAACAGATGGATATTATATCCCAGGTTTCTCATGGCCATAATTTTAAATCAGCTAAAATCAGACGGCCTTGTTGGCCTTGGAGTCCCTGCTCCGGCTGTATTGCCTGAAGTATACTCCAGGCACAACTCTGACCCTACACTGAAAGGGGCTGCCCGGCTGCTAAAACCCAAGCAGCGGGAACCCACAGCCTCCACTTCCAGATCCAAAGTCCCCACCAAACCCAACACCAAAAAGCCCAAAAAGGCTACTCAGGGAGATGAGTCCCCTGAGGATGCCCCTGTACCACCAATACAGGAAACACTTACTGGTTCTAACCCCCCAGTAGTGTCAAAGACTCCACCAGCCCTAGCCGCTCAGGCATCCTCTCAACAGGATCCTGATGCAACCATAATTGGGGATACCACAATGCTGGAACCTATCTCAATTGAGAAGGTTACCATTGAAGAGCACCAGTCACCCCGGGTGCAATCTGCTTCAAACCTATCTCCAAATGCAACCGCCCCTCAAAGCCCAACCATTATAGTTGCACAAGTGCTGAGTCAGCTGCATTCCTCTCCTCCTCCCCAGAAACCAATTACAATGGGGAGAACCTCAACAGCTGAGGAAGAGGACCAAAATGCTGCTGATAACCCACAGCACAGGGGTTATAATGTTCAATCTCCCCGTGTAGAGGAGGAGGTTAGAACATCTGGTGAGGCTGCCACTTCTACTGATTCAGCAAATGAACAGGATGCAGTTGGTAACATCTCTAAGACCTCACCAGAGGCAACTGCCGATGAAGGACTCAGTCCTGAGGCAGGAAGTCCCCAGAACCAAGAACAAGGGGCACATGCTACAACTGATCTACACTCAGGGCATGTACATCCTGATTCAATCAGGAGGTCAGGTGATTCAGCAAAGACTGATGATGACCTGGGCTTTTTCTTCGATGTCTTAGCCCATAACACAATCCTTGAGGCTGAGGTGAGCAGACTCAAAGAACTGCTTGCCAAAATGTCTCAGGATCAAAGTCCATCTGCCCCAATAAACCCACAGATGGCACCTTCATCTGAAGGTTCACCAAACACTCAGCCACTACACTCAACTGAGCCACCAGCCACTGCTTTTGGCACCACCTCTCAGGGACAGAACCCCTCTGAGCAGATGGTTGCTACCTTTCAACATTCCTTACCTCTCATCACTCCCATCATCAATGAGATTGTGCATAAAGCCATTGATGAGAGGATCTCCTCAAATCTACAAACACTTGTTGATGATGCTGTGCAAAAGAAGCTTTCTGCCATTCAAACCCCTGAACCCAATGCACCCAAAAAGGGGGAGTCTAAGGCAGTGAAAGAAAGAAAGAGAAAGAGAGTGGAAGATGAGAAACAACAAGAGAAAGAAAAGGAGTTAGAAAAGGAAAAACAGCTGATCACATACAAGAGAAAGAAAAGTGCTGAAACTCAAAAGCCTGATGAAGAGAAATCATTGGAAGATCTGGTTAAAGAAGCTGATGAAGCTCACAGCAGATCAATGGACAGAATAATAGACCAACTCTTCAGACAGGGCTTTGATACAGCTACATTAGACACTGAGATCAGAAGGCTGGAGATTAAAGAGATACAAGAGAGATGGGCCAGTTACAGTGTGATGGAAAGGGAGAGGTTGGAGATAATGATCAGGTTTATTGCAAAATACTTGGGAAGATCATTAATTGAGATTAAATCATGGACCAGAGACAGTATTCTGGCAATAACCACCAGAATCTGTGCTTCTGAAGCATTCAATAAGGGGTTGATTATCGAAGCCTTAGATGAAGCAGGTGCTGGGAAGAGAACTGATATGGCCAAGCTTTCCAAAGCCAAACTTACCACAAAAATGCTAGATCAGCCTTCCCAAACTCCCACTCAAAAACAACCAACCCCACAACTCTCCAAACCAATCCCTAAACCTAAACTTAAACCAACTCAACCCTCAAAACCAACTCCCTTACCCCAAAAACCACCTCAAACCACATCCAATGATGCACCCAGAAGGAGGAGAAGGGTGTTGAGGATGGAAGAAGAAGAAGAAGAAGATGATGAAGAAGACAGTCTGCCAATCTCTGCTGTTCTAAAAATACCTGAGCCCAGAAGTCAACAAATGATCACACCAGACTTTCAGAGGCAAATGGTGAAAGTTAAGATTGAAGAAGAAGAACAGCAGAAACAGCACGATGAGCAACTTTTGAAGATGGTTGACAAAGAGTTTCCTCAGTCATCATCTATACAAGCCATGAAGAAACACGCTCAAAGGCTGTATGCTCTCAGGCATACCTTTCAATATCAAAAGGAGAGAGTAAGGATTTGGCCAGACCCCAGGGTTAGTTCTAGAATTCATAAGAAATCCATACCAAGTAGATACAATGGCCAAGTGAGAAAGACCATAGATGCTGTTATTATGTTGGCCATTGTAGTCTCACCCTGGGAGATACTTGAAGACTTCAAGAGAGCCTACAAGTCAAAGATGACCCCTCAAACTCTAATGGAGAACAAAATGGTCAAGAAGGGGTTGTTATACAAGAGGCTTGAAGAGATCAAGAAAAATGAACTCCAGTTGTTATTAGAAGGGACTCACCCAGATGAATTTGCTTACAGAGAGATAACAACTGTTGAGTTGAAAAATGGAAAGACAGTAAAGTACCTATCAGAGTACTATGGCCCAGAGTTCTTCTTCGAAGGAGAAGCAGAAGAACTCACTAAGGAGGAACAAGTTGTTCTCCTTGAGGCCTACGTCAGAGAGTCTTATAGACTCATCAATGGGAAGTAGGTTTCATGGTTGGGATAACAGCTCTGTGTCCAGTTCCCCAAGACAGAGTTCCCTTCCATCCTTTGACATTCACATCTACTGAAACCTGTTCCCTGGCCTGTGCTTATCTGATATCTCTGAAGCTGATCAAGAGAGTATTTCTGCCAAGAATAAGTGGGACCTCAATAAGCTTAAAGGTTTTGGCTGCATTGGTTCAGGGGGAGTTTGTTGGACCAAAAGAACCAATGAGCCTGATCAGAAAAACCTTTAAGTCCCACAGACATTACAACAACTGAAGTAGTCTGCAACAGCTGAAGACATCAACTGATAACAAGGTCTGAAGACAAAGTCTGAAGTGAAAGAACTGAAGACAAAGTCTGAAGACAAAAGCTGAAGACAAAGACTGAAGACCAAGTTTCAGATGTTGTCACAACAGCTGAAGAAGACCTCTTCAGTAGTTGTGATGGTTTCCTTTCAGTAGTTATATTTTCCTTTCAGTTCTTTTGTAATCAGTAGTTTTATGTTTCTTGTAATCAGTACTTGTAGTTTCAGTAGTTTTAGTTTCATCTTGTACTTAGCATACTCTGAGATGTTCTCAGTTGTTGTGAACATTCTCAGTAGTTTGCTTACTTTCAGTTGTTTGTAATAATTCTGTTAGATGTCACTATCAAGTGACATCAGCAGACGTCACATTCCTTTATATAAGGAATGTTGACCTAATTGTAACCTGCGAAGCTTAGCGGCCGCCATACCGAAGCATTTGTGCATGAATGATATTATCCCTTTTGCAGAAAACCCTCTTTCTCTATAACCGTGTACTGTTCCATTGAATATCTATTGTGTTCTTGCTATATTTGTCTAATTCTTGTTCTAATTCCGCTGATTCAACTCTAATTGATCAAACTTAGATCACTGATCCTGTCTAATTCTTGTTCTAATTCCGCTGCGATTCAACTCTAATTGATCAAACTTAGATCACTGATCCTGTCATAATTGATAATCATATAATCAAGATGAAGATAAATGAAGACCATGCGTGGCAGTCTTCGGATTGCATTCGGGAGTTCGATTCTTGTCCAGTGAAACATTGGTATGCTTTGATTAGTTTTGTATTGAACATGAATTATGAATGAAACCGTGATGTTTGGTGAATTTAAAAGTTTGCTTATAAATAAGTTGTTGGCTTATTATCAGTTTTCGGTTTTCCTTGTATCGTGAGTCATTAAGAAAAGTAGACGATTTGATATAGTAAATGCTAACATTGTGAAAGAATGAATCTTAAAAGCTTGTTCCTTTGTTGTCACTTTAATCAAAAGCTAAGATCTTAAAGTATTGTTTCTTAAAAACCCTAGGTTAAACACACAATTGTTGATCTTGCAGAATTGAAACCCGGAAGTGATTGTTCTGTATTTTTAATCAAATTTGTCTCACAGTTTGTTCTTTTTGCAATAGTATTCTTAATTTCATCCAAAGTTTTAATCTTTAGTTATAAAGTTCATGTCTTTAAGTTATCGAGTCACATTGATAAACACTTTTCACATATTCCCTGTAGAGACGACTTACTTACCCTTACAATAATGGTAGCTAAGATCGATATAATAACTTGTTTTGGATCTAGTCTCGACAACCAGATCAGTTCTCTCATTAAACTTATTTTAAACTTGGACTTCATGAGACTCTTAAAGTCTATACACAATCTCTCATTTGTTGAACCAAATATAATGTCATCCACATATACTTGCACCAAAATGATATCCAAATCAACTTTATTGAAGATGAGAGTTTTATCTATGGATCCTCTATTGTATCCATTTCTCAGAAGAAAGGTAGAGAGTATCTCATACTATTTCCTAGGAGCCTAGTGAAGTCCATAAAGAGCTTTATCAAGTTTGCGAACATAATCTGGATACTTAGGATCTTCAAACCTAGGTGGTTGGTAGACATAAACTTCTTCATCTATCTCCCCATAGAGAAATGCTCTCTTGACATCCATCTGAAACACCTTGAGGTCTTTTGAGGTAGTAAAAGCGAGAAAAATCCTGATTGCTTCAAGCCTAACATCAGGATCAAACACTTCATAATAGTCAATCCCTTCTTCTTGTATGTACCCTTGTACCAAAAGTCTTGCTTTGTTCTTGATAATATTGCCTCTGTCATCCTTCTTGTTTCTGAACACCATCTGGTTCCTATTGAATCCTTCCCTATAGGAAGTGCACATAGTTTCCAGACCTTCTGTCTTTCAAATTGAATAAGCTCCTCTTGCATAGCTTTTACCCAGCTATTGTCTCTTAATGTTTCATCTACATTCCTTGGTTCCAATTGATAAAGGAAACATGAGAACAAACAAATGTTTTCCTCATGTGTCTTGCTTTTTGTCTGACACCAGCATTGACACTTCCAATGACATTCTCAACTGGGTGCTCTTATGAATTCTTAGTCTTGGGATCACTTGGAATTGTTGAGAAAGATCCAAATTTAAGAAGTTTGTTTTAGGGATTTCGGTAGATGCATCATTTTGAGTGATTGGATTAGCTGTCGAATTGACTCCTTCTTCAGCACTTGCCACACTAGGGCTTTTTTGAAGAGATTTCTAGTACTATAATGATCATGAGACTCCTCATCTGATGAGTCTTCATGAGTAAGTGATGATTAGTTCATATCATTTATGGTACTAGCATCTACTTCTTCTGAATGTGGTTAGAATGGATCAGCAGTTGATTTGTTGAGACTAAGACCATGAGGTATATCAATAATGTAGTCTTACTACTTGTGACTTGTGTATATGTTGATCTGTCAAGTGAGTCACCTTAAACATTCGCAAGCAAATGATTAAAGCACTTGTGAATCCATTTAGATCAAACATCCAAATTGGGGTGTTTCCAATACTATTTGAGGAACTTTCAATAAATATGACATTTTTAGATTCCTTAATAGTGTGATCAACTTTGTTGTATACTCTATAAGCTTTAGCTTGTGATGAGTATCCTACAAAGAACCCATCTACAGATTTCTCAGCAAATTTGGATAAATGTTCCTTAGTATTTAGTAAAGTTCATGGACACCCAAAAGGTCTTAAGAACCCTATGAATAATCTTCTATTATGCCACAATTCATAAGAGGTTTTCCCATGTGTCTTAACTATTAACACCCGTTCAAAACATAGCATACAGTGCTGACTGCATAGCCCAGAATGTTATAGGAAGTTTTGATCAAAAGACATAGTCCTTGCAGCCACAATAAGTCTCCTATTTCTTCTCTCAGCAACTTCGTTTTGCTAAGAAGTTCTAGGAGCACTATATTGTCTATCAATACCTTTGGATTCATAAAAGAATCAAGAGTGTGGTTTTTAAATTCTATTCTCTATCACACCTGATAATTTTAACCTTTTAATTAATTTGATTCTCAATTTTAATAACAAATGATTTTATAATCTCAGCAGAAAACCCAAGTGAATCTTGTAAAATCATATATTATTACCAAGCAATATGATTTCTTCCCAAACGCTTTACAACTGCTGGACCAAACAAATCCATATGCAGCAGATGTAAAGGAGCTGTGATAAATTTCAACTCTTTGGACTTATGAGAAGTTCTATATTGATTTCCCTTTTGACAAGTAACACAGTGATCAGCACATGTAAACTCTTTATTTGATAGTCTAGCGACTAACCCTTTTTGAACTAGTTTATTCATGTTTTTGATTTACATGTACTAGTCTTCTGTGTCAAATGGAGTATTCTTTTGTTGAATCTTTGGAAATGAAACATGATACATTTCCTAAAGGTAATGCATTCTTCATTTGAGCATGTACAAACTGTCTATGCTAGGAGCTTTTAAAATTATTTTATCATTTGATATAACAAATCTAGGAGATAAAACAATACATTCATGCTCTATAAAAAGAGTGTTATGTTTTTTATCACATAACTGAGACACTCAACAAATTGTAGTTCAACTCTTTCACATAATTCATCTTGTCAAACCTTACCCTACCATTGCTAACTGTTACTCTGCCAGTAATGTATCCTCCTCTTGTATCACTTTCAAATGCAATAGATTCACCATCATATGGTTCCAGATTTAGCAGGAATGATATGTTAACTGTCATGTGCCGAGAGTATCCACTATCCACAGTCCACAAGTTATCTTTGGTCTGCGGACATTCCTGCCCATGAATGAATTGGTTAGTGATGAATGGGGACCCAAGCTTGTTTAGTCTTGGGTCTTCCAGATTTCAGCAAAATTTAATTGGTTTTTAATGCTGAAAGTTTGATTTCATGTTTTGGGTCATCTAAGGTTTTGTCTAGTTCGGCAAATGTCTTTGGTCTCCCGCTTTTCTTGTTTGCTTTTGACTTGCTGGACTCTTTGAAATATTCTTTGCTTTGATGACCTTAGGAAGTCTTTTGAGATGCTAAAGATTTCTCAAAAATCTTCTTCTTTGATTTTACAGCTGCTGATTTGTTCGGCAGATTCTTTAGAAGTGCTGAATTTTTCTTGAAATCGGCACTTAACTTGTTTGTCTTCAGAACAGCCTCCTGAGTACCCTTTCTTCCTTTCAATGGGTTGTCAGCAGCTATAGATCCTTCTAAGGATTTGAGATGATTGTTGGAGTGAGATAAGAGATTAAATCGTCAGTCTTTTACAAAATGACTATCTTCCCCACATACTAGGCATATGATGTTCATCTGTTGCCTAGCTGTGTTGATCTCCATCTTGAGTTCTTGCAGCTCCTTCTTCATCTCCTCCTTCTTTCCTCTCTTAATCAGCTCATGATCAATGAAATCTTCATGCATCAACTTATTCTTTGACGATTTCATCTGCTGATTCTCCTCAGTGCCACTTATGTTCTTGTTCAGCTGGCGGTCAATGTGAGAGGAAATATCAGTCTTTTTTCTTGGAAATCTTTTGTTGTGAATATTTACTGGTTTAGAAAGACTTTTGAAAATATGGTTGTGGTCTCTCTTCTGAAGAATTTGAGGTTCCCACAGAGCAGTTTCTATTATGTGTCTTATTATTGTAATTGTGCTTTGAGTGGAGTTTTCATTTGATGGAAGGGTTTGACTCAGCAGATAGTATGTTGACTTCTGAAGATCAATTTTCATTAACAAACTTCACCTTTCGAATTATATTCTTTTTTGTCTTAACTTGGTGTTCTTCCCTCCTCTTCTCTATCTCTTCCTCTTTTTCATCTAGCTCTTCAATTACTCCCTTTTTTTCTTCTTTCTTTGTTGTCTCGGATTTTTCAGCAGCTGGCTTTGTACAGATTGGATCAGTAAATACTTGCTTCTTTACCTCCAAGTTACACTTAGGGGTGTATGTGAGAGTGTATATCATTGGTTATTCCACAGTATTGTATCCTAACCGTTTCTTGGTTTGATACAACTGTTAGGAGTTTTCAGTAAAAGCAAGCAATTTTCAAACTTTTCAGTTTGAATATTGTATTTATCAGCATATTTTTTAGCTACAGCTAAATCAAATTATGCTAATCTTATTATGCTCAAGAAATCATTAATCTGGGTCTCCAAGTTGGTTTGTTCATGTTTTAGTAATCTTTTTAGTTCCATCAACTTTTCTTTTGAGCTTGATCATTTTTCTTAAAATTAATTTTAAAAATGTTGATTGATTCCATATCTTTCATGAGATGCAGATTGTGATTTTTGTACGAGTTTACCTTAGCAATACACTCAGGTGTACAACAAGGTCCAGAAGTTACTAGAGGTGAGGATGTTGACATTCAAGTCATCAGTGCATTGTTGATGGGAGTGATATCCTCTACTTGACAGCTCCAGCCAATCACCTATTCTCCTAAGGCTACTACTGCTGTATATCTTTAGTTGGCAGGAGTAGAAGGGCGTTGATAGGTTGAGGATTGTTTGAAGTTTAATGAGCTTGGGGGAGATGGGTTTGACTTATGTGCTTTGATTTCTTTGGCAAAGTGTCCCAGCTGATTATAATGGAAACACTTCACATTGCTCTTATCAAACCCAAATCCTATTCTTCTCATCCTTAAGAACTTTCTTATAGTTCTCTGCTGAAACTGTTTAGCCCTGTAAGAGATCTTGTCTATTAGGTAGCTGATGTCCATCTCCTGAAGATCATCTGGGTGAGTGCATTCTAGATCTTTTTCAGAGAGTTTGAAGAAGTTGGCTTGTTCACTAACAAAGGTTGAATTTGAAGAGTTGGTTGGTGAAAAAGATGATTCGAACTGCTTATTCCATCTACTAAATTATAGTGAGGACTGAGATTCAGAGGTTGTAGAATCTGGATAGATGATCACAAGTACTTGGTGAGTCACCATTAGAACTTGATAAACCTATGAGTAGTAGGATTCTTGGATAGGTGTCATAAGTGCTGATGACTTTGAGGAGTTTGATGATATGCTGAGTGATTCTTCATCAGCATCTATCTCCATCTGGTAGGCACCAAGAATGCCATATAACTTCTCCAGAATCATTGTCTTCAGATTCTTAGTTCTTTTGATAGACATAGTGTAAACTATCCATGCCTTTGGCAGTGATCTTAAGAATTTCCTAAGAATATCACTATTCTTCATCTTCACTCTAGATTCATTTAAAGAGTAAAGCAATTTAACATATCTAATATATGTTGCAGTCATGGTTTATTCCCTTGTGAAACTAAAGTTTTAAACTTCTGCTTTAAGACATCTCTCTTGTTCTCCTTCATGTCTTCAGTTCCTTTCAATCCTAGCCTTCAATTCTTCCCACAATTTTTGAGTAGTTATAAACTTCTTGAAGCCATGAATGATGTTGATGGGTATGCTTATCCTTATCAGCCATAATGCCTTTGAATCTACATCTATATTCTTTAGATTTTCATATGAGTACTTTGTAGGATCCTTAGAAATCAAAGTTCCATCTTCACCAGTGGCTTGGACCATAGGGACATATGGACCATTTAGGATTCGGAGCCAGAGTCTCAGATCTAGATTTCTTAAAAAATCTTCCATTTGAATTTTCCAAGTATCATAACCATGTGGTGTAAACATGGGAGGTTTTGTTTGAGTGCTATTCTCTAAGTTATGCTTACTTGAGATGGCTACAATAGTCATTTTTGGAGGGAAAGGAAGTAATGATAGAGAGGTGTGTTTGAAAGTGTGATCAAAAGAAAACAAGTGATTTGTTGACAGGTGACTTCAATCAAATCAAGGCCCAAAACTCTGATACCACTTGTTGGATCGGGGTTAATGACTTAACAATACTTTTCTATTTAATCAACATATAGCTAATGCGGAATCTAAGTTAACTTTTTTACTTATTAAACACACATATACTTTGAGTAAATATAAACATAAGATGTTCTTCCAAAGTATACACTTGATTAATCTTTTAAGTACAATAAATACAATCGGCAGATAAAACAATTGGCTTGATAAGCTTACCTCTTAACTTTACAAGTATGAGGTTTTATACTATAAAATCTAAGCAATTAGAATAAACTATTCTATGTTCAAAATGTACAACAAGATAGAAAATCGACACATCAGAGTTAGGCAGCTTCAGAAGTATGTTGTCTTCAAAAAGCAGAACACTATTTTCGTCACTACAGACAGTCTTGTCCAATGTTATGATTGATTAGCAAAGTATCCATTTGAGAGCTGATATGCAGTCAATAAGAACTTAATCACTTTTAGTGCTGATCAGCATTGGTTCAGCACTTGGCATGTGCTGATCGGTAGTGAATCAACACTGGGCATCATTTGGCAGTTGAGAGACATGTTCTGAATCCCTGAGTGTTCGGTGGCTTCATCATTTTCACAAATCAACACACATACATACATACATAAGTGAACACATACAAACACACACATATAAATATTAATACCTATAATAACTCATGCATTCATACACATACCCACACATTTATAATGTATTTAAATATATATATATATATATATATATATATATACACATATACATATATATATATACATATATATATATATATATATATATATATATATATATATATATATGTACATACACACATGCATACGTACGATACATGCATCCATACACTTTTGACACACAAACACACACCCGTATATATACATATATATACACTCATGGCATACATGCATATATACATGCATATTCCCATAAAAAATGAAATTAAAACATGTTCAGTCAAAAATACCTCAACCTCTCCTAATCCTCTTGTAATCTCCTATGCAACATAGTTTCTTGCAAATCTTTATAAATCATCCAACCTCTAACCATAATCTTCCTAAAACCAAGAAATGCAACCCACCTCCCTCCCCTCTCCTATTTTCTCGGCCGCCCCCTCTCAAACATACACACACACACACACACTTCATTTTTCTTCCAAGGTTTACCACTAAGCACTCTTTAAAGTCTTCTCTCTTGGAACTCCTGGAATTATTCCCTTCTTAAACTAAAGATCAAAAAGATTCCAGCCTCATTTGAAGCTTATAGTCGGCCCAACTAAAAGCAACATCATCTCTCAAAGTTGAGGTAATCACACATACACACACTTACACCTTACCAAGTTTCCATCTTCCATTTCTTTCACTTTAAGAGCTGAGATAATCCATCCTTTAAGTTCATTTTCTCCACACCATTTCAAGAACCTAAAACAACCCTCAACCTCCATTCATTCGCTCCTTGCATTGAGGTAACTCGTCACAACCCGAAACAAGTGAAATATCGCGTAACACAACCAACCCCATGACACCCCCAAATTCTTATGAAACCTTAAGAAACTTTTTAGTAACTAAAAGATATATAAGCTTTTTTCTAAACCCAGTTTGATCACAAGCACGGTTTTGGTAATACTAGCTCACCCAAAAACCCGGTTGCCACAAAATATAAATGTTTATTATCTAAATTAAAAAATTATAATCTAAATATTTTTGAAAGTTAATAATATTTTTTTAAGTTAAATATAAAGTTTCATGATTTACGCATATGCATTTCACACTTTGAAAATAAACTAAAAACTTAAAAATATGTAATTTTTAGAAAAATAAAGGAAATAGTTTGGGAACCTAAGTTTCTTAAATTATATGGTTATTTAGAAGATATTTGTGTTATAAGAATATTTTGGAATGTAAAAGTCTAACTAAAATACTTAGAAATCCAAAACCGAGAATTAACGGTAACTTGACGGGACTAACCGGTTAATATAACGAAAATATCAAAATTACATAAAATCCAAATATACAAAATTTCAGTATCTTATTATGTTAAGAAATTCCTAGAAATTAAGTTTCTAAATGTTTAGAATTTATTTTCTTAGTAAGCAAATATATAAAAGTTATTCTTGCTAAAATACTAAAAATTGATAAAAACAAGCTTTTAAGTGAAAACAATAAAAAATCCAGAACCTAAAAATATTTCTAAGTATATTAAAGTTATATATGACCAAAGTATGACCAAAGTCAACCCAAACACGGAAACCCATTAAAAACGAACCCCGCACAATAAAACCTTAAAACCGACACGAACAATATAAGACTTGAAATTCCAGTAACTAATGGCCTAATAATGATAAAAATAAGTTAAAACCAAATATTAACATTTATATAGTTTCTAGTAAAAACCATAAATATATAATAATCTCCAAATTAAAGAATTCGATATTTTCCAGTAAATTATGAATCTTAAACTTAAAGTACAACTAAAAATTTGATAAAACCAATCGAATACATAAAACACTCGAAACGCGGTCCGATACGTGTTTAAAAATATAATAACCAACTCACCGACCTATAATGATAACATTAATATTACAGAGGTTAGATAATACTTAAAATAAATTATAATTAAAATATAAACACTATTTAGACCACCTAACAACTTTAAGTAAGAAATTCCTATTTTAACCGACATAAAATCCAACTCCAAAAATACATTCTTAAAACCAATAAAGGAGGCCAAATAACAAGAATGCCAATATATTCAATTAACTAGGCTTATTCAAACAATAAAAACCACCCACAAGAATTAAAGTTCAAAATTCCAAACTTTAGGGTTAAAAATATCAACTTAGCAATGTTTAGGGACCAAAGTTGCCAAAAAGTGAAACCTTACAGCTCTAGCACTAATACGGCACTCATAACAACTACTATAATCTGTAATGATAACATGTTAACCTATACTTAATCAAAACTGAAGAAATCAACAATATTGGACAGATTATGAACTTAAACAACAATAAGAACATAAACAGGTTGATTTCCCCAAGGATTTTTTCAAATCTCTCAAACAAAATATAACAACAGATTGTTATATTTGAATTCAACAAACACTAATCATGGTGCGAAAACCTATGATTAATGCTATGATATCTGTATGTGTATGTGTATGTGTGATTGCTAGTGATTGAATGCTTTAATGATAACAAACTGCTTGATTGTATTGATTGTTCAAAAGCTTTCAAAGGATTAGGGTATTATGTTATTCATAGCCTATACAAAAAGCTATCTACAATTACTAAAATACCCTTATGTAAACAAAAATTACATAAATAATCCTAAGACTATAAGCTGTCCGCTGTGGATGATAGACTATCCACTGTGGATGTTAAGTCGCCTGCTGTGGATGTTGAATAAGCTGGCCGCTGTGTCTTGGATGTTGTCCGCTGTGAACACTTGTTGTATGTTTGTCTAGTTAGTTGTCTGATGTGGAGTGTTCATCCGGTGTGGATTGAACATCCACTATGGACTGTTCATTAGCTGTGGACTTTGGTCATCCATTGCATGAGTTGTTCATCCGCTGTAGACACTTGGAAGTTATCCTTCATCCGCTGCAAGGACTTGGTCATCCGCTGTGGGCACTTCTTCATCCGCTGCCGACACTTGTCAAAATTTCTTATATCTACATACCTGAAAAAAAGAAATTTAAACAATAATTAGTGTATGTTATGAATGTTAATGATGCTAATGTGTTAGTTAATGATTGTTTAAATATTAGAATACATTATGTTTGATTATGGCAAGCATTATCCTTCAATGCAATTGTTGAGTCCAACAACACTCGCCCTAAGGATGATGTTGCCATCTCTTTAATGTTTGATTGTTAATGTTTTGTTTGTTAGTAAATATGTGTGTGTGTTTGTGTTTGATATGTAACATTGTAATGGTTATGTGTTAGACTTATACTTGTTTGATTGCATGTTTGAATGTTATGCATGATTTAGATGTATGATGGATGTTCTAATTACATGTTTGATTTCTTGGTTACATGTATGATTGTATGATTAAATGTATGTTTGATTTATTTCATGTATGATTGAATGGTTACTTGTTTGTTTGATTAAATGATTAAGTGTTATGCATGTTTGCATGATTGAATGATTGTTTGATTATATGTATGAATGATTGAATGTTTGTCTTATTACATGAATGTTTACTTGTATGATTCACTGATGATACTTGTGTAATCTGATTGCCTTGAATGTTTGATTTGTATGTTTGCTGGTGTGATTTGTTATTTGTCTGATTGTTTGTTATGTGTGATAATTATGTATGATTTATATGTTCTCACTATCATCCCTTTCTTCATCTTCTTCATCAGAATCACTTAGGATGATAATAGGCTCTTGTTGCTGATCAAGTGATTGGTCTATTTCACCTTCTTCAAGACTAGCAACCTCAACTGTTATATGTTTGGGTTCATCTTCATCAACTAGCTCAGCTTCAACTTTTAACAGCTTTAGAGGTGGAGAATCAGGTTCATCAACCCTTGAACAGTTTGTCTTCCTTTCCTTAAAGAGGCTAAGTATAGTCTCTTCCTTTTTCTTTTATAAGTTTTCAAAGGAGACTATGAAGATGATGCTTGGTATTTGGATGAATCTGTTTGCATATTCAATGACTGTGCAAACTATCTGATTAATTCTTTCTATCTGTCTGATTAATTCTTTCTATTTGTCTGATAGTGGATTGACTGGAACAATACTTGTTTCAGCTGTTTGAGTGTATGGAGTATGAAAATGTTCCCTTAGAATCGGTGAATATTGTATGTTCTCAAATGGATTTGACTCACAAAACAATTGTTCCATTTAGTATGATTCTTCAGGGATAACAAGTGCAAGTTCTGTTTGATGTTCCTGTAAGCTTGTTTGTCCAACAGGTGACATGATTTGTTCAGCATATTCATCACTCAGGTCATGTTCTTGACCTTCTGAATGTTCTTCTTCATTCAGTTGAGTGTTTGTATATTCTTGCTCTCTGTTCAACCTTCTTATCTCTTTTTCTTGAACATAAATCTTCTTCTTCAATTCATCTATTTCCGAATCTTTAGCATCTATCTACTTAGTTAGGGAAACATCTAATCTGGTGTTGTTTAAATCTTTATCTTTTGCCTTGATTTCTTCCTTTGATTGTTTTATTTGTTGTTCCAAGAATTGAACAATAAACTTTTGAGCCTTTTGATCTGCTATGAGCTTTTCTATCTCATCATCTTTTTTTTAGCTTTTCTTTCAACTTCTTAGCTCTGTTTGATTTTTCAATCAACTTGTTGTACTCAGTGAATAAGAACACTTTGGAGTACTCAATCTCTTCTTTTGTAGGTATTTCACTGCCCTGTTCCTTACTTTCAACAGGTTCAGCAGCGTTTTGCTGTTCTACATCATGTTCTTGAGTTGATGAGGTGCCAACTTCTTCTTGTTTACATGTATGTTCTTCTAGTGAAGCATCAATATCTCTTAAAAGAGACGATAATGTTTGTTGGTTAGAAAAGGTTGGGCTTTATCGTGGAGAAGGCATGTGATGTTCAAAGTGAATATGCTCTTGTTCTTGAACATCTTGTTGTTCTTGTTGAATTAATGGTTCTGTTTCTGGTGCAATAGGATGATGTATGATGTTCAGGCTCAGGAGCAGCTTGCTCTTCTTGTATGATTGGGCTGGTTGGATGATTGGTTGTTGATGAATAACATTTTGGAAGAGCATGAGAGGGTCACCTTGACCAGGAATCCTCATGAAAATGTCTGGTACTAGGATGTTATGATCAATCATATGAGCAAGAACAAGCACTTCAGCTCCATGATATAGACTTGACTTTATTATTGTGAATACATGTTCATTAAAATGAACAAGCTGAAAAATGGCACCTTCTCTTGGGATGTCTGGTAGGAGATCATCAATAATCATCTGATGGAATCTTGGAAACATCTGGAACTTGTTCCTCACCTCAGTTAGGTTGTAGACCATCCTATTTAACACTTGTGCAGCAAAATTAAAGGGTCTTCTAGTTATGATGCTTGTAATGGCTGATGAGCTTCTCAGAGAAGTGGCATCCCAGCCAGTCTTTCTATTTGTCATAGTCTTTTGGTAAGTGTGCATAAGGAATCTAAATTGGGCACACATGTATGACTTCTTGATTTGTTTCCTGTCTATGGTACAAGTGTAGCCTATTTTCCTGAAAACATGAAGAACATAGTTTTCATCAAATTCAACTGGACCTTTAGTATCTTCATTGCCCAGTTATAATACTCTCCTGATTACTTCTTTAGAGATAGTAATCTGATGATCATGAACTATGGAGACTACTATTAGCTCATCAATCATTTGCTCTAGATGAGCATGAGTCCAAAGTTAGACTATGTGATCCTTATAAATCTCTGGTCTTGCTGTCATAGCATGAACCAGCCTGGTTTGTCTTATGGCATGAATGATATCTCTGTAGTTCTCAGCCTTAGGTGAATCTGGGTTGCCATATCTGCATTGAAAAAGATTAATGTTAGTATCTTGTATGTTAATGATGTGTGATGATGAAATATTGATCAAGTGTTCATTGGACTATTGCGATTGTTATGAAATGATGAATTATGTATGCTTAACACTTGTGACTAGTTTAAAGTGTATGTTTGATTGGGATTAACAACTAAGACAATTTGACTTATCCAAAGTCAACTTCTTGGTTAATTTTGGTCATGAAAATCTTGTTTGATTCAATTTGTTTTGATCCAAATTGTTTTGCATTGTGTTTGTTTTGTCACAAAGTGTTGTTTTGTTCAAATCATACAATAATTATAACTCATAACAACTTGTTCATGAATTTCAGTATGACCTTTTAAAGTCAAAAAGACCATTTAATGTATATTGAATGAATATGCATTTAATGTTTGTGTTTTCAATGCCATGCCAAATTAACTGATTTTCCATGTTTGTTACTGATTTTTGAACATGTTTACCAAGTTATAACATATCTCAAATTAGTTTAAACATTTTCAAATATCAAACATCAGTTTTTGTATGATTTTGGCAAGAACATCATGACTGTTCATGAACCCGATGAATACTTAATCAAATTAAATCAAAACAACAGTCCTAATACATTCTACTAAGGTCATCAAACACATATTCAGCGTTTGATTTGGTTTAAAACATCAAAAGATTCATGTTTTGATTGCGGTTCAATGTTCGACTAAGGTCTAACAATGTTCGAATCGGAATCAATGAACAAGATGTTTTAATGATTAATTATTGATTAGAATAGTGTTATTATACCTATTTGATAGTGAATCAAAAGAGAAATCAAATAGAATTTAGGTTTTGGTTGATCAGGGGTTTGAGGGTTTATCACACTGTTTGTAACGTTTTAGAAATTTGATTTTTCTCTCTCACACTAGTGATGAATGAAAAATTGACTAGTGTTGATGTATACATACAACGGACAAAATGACTGTCTGCTATGGGTACAGTGTACCTGTACGCTGTGTGAATAGTTTAACTTAATTTTAATTTTATGTCATGCGCTGTGAAATACACATGCGTTGTGCGAACAGTGCGTCCGCTGTACCATTTTAAACTTGTACGTTGTTGACCCCTTGGATCTTGTATTGTGTTCACAGCGGATAGTCATTTGGTTATGCGCTGTGCACACTTGATGAAATTTGAAATTTACAACTGATGACTAAAAAGTCATACGCTATGGTTGACCATTGTTTTCAAAGCGGATGAACATTTGTTCATGCACTGTAGACATTTAAAAACTTGTTTGGTTATTTACAGTGGATGAACATGATGAAATCAACTTATTAAACACAAGTTGAACATGAACATATTAGAACAATATTCAACATAAATAGGTTGATTCCCCCAAGGATCTTTTTAAATCTCTCAATAATCAACAAACATGAACCATGGTACGGAAACCCATGATTGATGCTATGATATCAGTGTGTATTTGTGTGTGTGTGATTGCTAGTGATTGAAAGATAAAATGCTTGATTGTATTGATTGTTCAAAAGCTTACAAAGGATTAGGGTAGAATGCTATTTATAGCCTATACACATAGCTATATAAAATTATTGAACTACCCTTATGTAAACGAACATTACATAAATAATCCTGTCTACAAGCTATCCGTTGTGATGATTGGTCGTCCGCTGTGGTTGTTTTGGTCATCCGCTGTGGAAGAAGATTGTTTATCCGCTGTGCAATGTTGATTGTTGTCAGCTATGGAATGTTCATCCGCTGTGGATGAATATCCGCTGTGGAATGTTCATCCGCTTTGGATGAACATCCGTTGTGGAATGTTCATCCGCTGTGGACTTGTCTCCGCTGTCTGTTGTTCATCCGATGTGGGATGTCTTCATTCGCTGCACACACTTAGACTTAAATCTTCATCCGCTGCATGTTGACCTTCATCCGCTATGGGATGTCTTCATTCGCATTGGAGCTTTGTTCATCCGCATTGCAGTACTTCATCGCTGTGGGTACTTGTCAAAATTTCTTTTATCTACAATTTGAAAAAGAAATTTAAACAAATATTAGTGAATGTTATGATTGTTAATGATGCTAATGTGTTAGTTAATGATTGTTTGAATGTTAGAACACTTATGTTTGATTATGTTTGATTATGGCAAGCATCATCCTTTAAAGGATTAATCCATTAATGCACTTGTTGAGTCCAACAATACTCCCCCTAAAGATGATGTTGCCAACTCTTTTATGTTTGCTTGTTAATGTTTTGTTTGTTAGTAAAAGGTGTGTGTGTTTGTTTTTTTTTGTTAATGATAAGATTGTAATGATAGTATGTTATACTTAAACTGTTTGATTGTATGTTTGTGTTATTCATGATTGATTGTTAACATGTATGATTGCATGATTACTTGTATGATTGCTTGTTATAGTTACTGTATGATTAACTGTTACTGTCTGTTATGTATGCTTGTAAATTTTACAGATTACACATGTGTAATCTATGAATGTTTGATTTCTATGATGCAGAAATGATTTGTTTTGATTGTTTGATATGTTAGACATGATTGTTTGTTTGTTTGTCTATTTGTTTGTTAGAAACCTCTATGAATATGATGGACCAGCTTCTTCTGCCTGTTTCTGGACATCGTCTGTAGTCTTCAAAGTGTCTTCTATATCTTGTTCTATGGCTTGATCTGTTTTAGCTTCTTTTACTTGGTCAATCAAGGCTGTGATCTTTAAGGCATTTCTACAGTTGACTATGTGTTCAATAAAGTAGTCTACTGCACTTCTCTGGTCATCATATTTTCTTTCAAAGGTAAGATGCACCAGCTGTTCCAATGTTGACTGATCCAGGCTTTGAACATCTATGTTGCTCACCAGAGTGGTGACAACCTGTTTACCCTTTAATATCTCCAAATTGTTGTTTTCTGAGATTCTCATGCCAGTGATTCCTTCTATGTGTGTTAGGGGTTGTTGCTTGGTTTCTAATCTTTGTTTGAGAGCTGCTTTCACATAGACTATCCCTAGAATTCTCAGCATGTGTATGAAGTAGCAACAATCTCCTTTGCACAAAACATCTTCTATGGCTGGGAATGTTTTTGTTTTTATAAATAATACATAAGATGGGTGTAGTAATTTAATCTCTACTGGATCAAATTATCTTATGTCTTCAGCCTCTTTTCCTTCCAACTTTCTTTCCAATACCACTTCAAATGAATTTCATCATAATACGATCTAGTGATTGGTTGGTTATACTGAATGCCTTCAATATTTTTCATAATTAACTTTAAATCTGAAGGTCTTAGCGGATATCCGACTCTCTCAAGCAATTCACTATCAATTTGCTCTGTCTGTTCAGCTTTAGGTTGTTTGCCTTTGCTTGCTACTTTTTGCTCTCTTCTGAGCTTTTCAATGTGTAATTTGTCTTCTTTGTTGGCTTTTGCTCTTAGCTTATTATGATGTTTATGCATGTATGATCTTATATATGATAGAAGTTTGCTCCCCTTGAGTTGTTGGTGTGATTGACCATTCTGAGTTGCAGAAGGTCTAATCTATCTTCATAACTTAGAGATCCTAAATAGGAGATGTAAGATAAGTACTGGACAAGTACAGAAACTCAATTGACAAGTACAGCATCCCAGACTTCATCATATTTCCATGCCACAATCTTGATTTCATTAGCCCCGACAGTTAGAGATATTCTGTCATACAACTTGACAAAATTTGTTTTCTCGCTGATCATTTCTTTAACTTCATTGCCTTCAGGCCATAGCCTGTGTGGCATAAACTCTTTGGTTATTCAATGGGGTGTAGTTTTGGTGGTGCTTGGTGGTAAGTAGATAGAGAAGAAGTAGGATGTGGTCTAAAAATCTATGGCTTTAGAGCATTTGAGAGCATGTTTTGTAGATCTCTCTAGCCATGTCTTTCATCTGTGACAGATATCTTCCTACATATGATCTGGATAGGATTCTTGTATGACTCAACCAGCTCTTAACCTGGGAGTAGGTCATCTTCTCTATCTGAGGATCTTTAGGAAAATTCTTCTATAGTTCTTGTTGATCCTTTATCTCTTCTATCTTCTGTATGTTTGCTCATCTTCATTTTTCATTACCTTTTGAAAATCCTTGAGCAAGTCTTTAACCTCTGAGAGGTTAAGTTGCATGAATGCATAATAAGGGAACCCTCTTAAAACCAACTTAATTCCCATCAAAGTTTCTGGATCATCTGGGAAGAGTTCTTGAATGTTTTAAATGGTATCCTCAGCTTCTTTTTCTTCTGTTTCATCATCAGAATTAGTCAATATGATGATTGGCGGCTTGTCAGTGCTTTGGTCAATCTCTCCTTCGTCAAGAGGACTTGATTGTTGAGTTGCTTCATCAACTGGTTCTGATTTAACTTTTAAAAGCTTTAAAGGATGGGATTCAGGTTCATCAACATCTTCAATGGCTTTCTTCCCCTTTGATGAGGATCCCAAATACATCCTCTTTCTTTTCCTTTCATATGTTTTGATCTGGGGTTCAGAAGATGAGGCTTGAAAATCTGATTGTTCAACTTGCACGGTAGCAGTCTCAGCAAACTTCCTAATTAATTCCTTTTGTTTGTCTGTGAGTAGGTTATAAGAAACAATGCTTGTTTCTTAAGCTTGTGGACAGGGGTGTGAAAGTGTTGCCTCAAGATTGGTGAATAGTGAATGTTTTCAAATGGGTTGACTTCACTGAACAACTGATCCATTGAGTAAGACTCTTCAGGGATAATCAGTGCCAGTTCTATTTGAGTTTCTGTTGGCTTGCATCTTCTTCTTCATCCACTTTTTGATCATCACTCGGGTCTTGTTCTAGACCTTCTGAATGTTCTTCCTTATTTAGTTGAGTGTCTTTAAGCTCAAACTCTCTATTCAACCTTTGAATTTCCTCATTTTGAGCTTTAATTATTCGTTTAAGCTCATCAATCTCATCACTTCTTGCTTCTGTTTGTTGGATAAGTAGGCAATATCAATTTTGCACTATTGAGCTCTTTATCTTTGGATTTCAGCTCATCTTTTGTTTGATTAAAGTTGTTGTTCTAAAAACTGCACAATCAACTTTTGGGCTTTTTGATCAGACTCAAGCTTCTCAATTTCTTTATCTTTTCCTTTAAGCTTGTCTTTTAGCTTCTGGCCCTTGTGTTTGATCTTTCAATGAGTTTATTATACTTAGTGAATAAGAAGACTTTGAGTATTCAATATCTTCCTCTGTTGGAATCTCACTGCTTGATTCTTCAACATTTCAGCAGTAGTTGGTTGTTCCTGTTCAGGCTCATGGTGTGTAGAAGTGCTACTTCTTCTTGTTCATCAGATTGTTCTTCCAAGGATGTATTAATATCTATTAACAGAGATGATAATATTTGCTGATCAGAAAGGTTTGGGCTTTGAGGTGAATGAGGGAATTGGTGTTCCAACTGAATGTTTTTTTGTTGTTGGATTTTTTCTTCAATGATTGGGTCAGGGGATGAATGATTGGTGTTCTGAATGATTGGTTGTCTTGATGATTGGGGCTGGCATATGATTGGAGCTTGGTGTATTTCACGTTGAAAGAGCATGTGTGGTTCATTGGCCAGGTATTCTTAACAATACATCAGGAACTGGGAGATCATAACATCATGTGAGGTGGAATAGGG